>JZLH01S0164731.1:0-14688 GCA_001188425.1 Eucidaris tribuloides
CTGCTCAACTGCCTGCAAGTATTATGTAGGCACGAGAGTTCATTTTTTATGGGTCTTCAAATGGGCAAAATGTATAAAATGGCTGTTTTAAGCCATTAATAGAATTTTAGGAACATTCTTTGCTAAAAATCTGATACATTTTCTCCCCCAAATGGTGACTTTGTACATTTTTGGCTGCTTAGAAAAAAAAAAAAAAAATTGCAAACCCTGATTTTCGCAATTTTTACAGTCAGCTCACGTTGAAGGGCAAACATAATTTTTTTAGGCCAATTATTTGTGCATCTGGTTTACAACAAAGAATAGCAAGAGCATAATACAGTGCAGCTCCAGAATTTCTGTCTGAATTGGACAATATTCGCAAAATATTTTAACTCACAAGATTCTTTCACCTCATTTGCCGATTGGAATTTTTGCCTTCATACTTAAATCTGAGTTGTAGGTTGAACCACGAATCTGCAAGCACAAAGTAAAAGTTTATGTAGACCATTGTAAAAAATGAATTATTTAATATTTTTCAACACACTAATTCAACACTACTCTCTCCATTTCGTTCCAGAATTATTCCAAAACACTTGGAAAAGCAATACGTACAAT
Organism: Eucidaris tribuloides; assembly: GCA_001188425.1. Classification (NCBI taxonomy): domain Eukaryota; kingdom Metazoa; phylum Echinodermata; class Echinoidea; order Cidaroida; family Cidaridae; genus Eucidaris; species Eucidaris tribuloides. Next base: position 595 of record JZLH01S0164731.1, read on the forward strand.
ACTGTAATTTGTAACTAAATATTAAAATGGTTAAAAAATCAATGAAAAAGTGTAGAAATTCTTCTTATTTTACAAAGGTGTAATGAGCACTGTCCAAATTGTTCCTTAGAAAATTCTTGTATTACACAAAATTATGCTGTTCAAGGAAATAGCAAAAAGTGGTAGGTGATTCGCAAGTTGTACAAATGTGACAACAAAATCAATCTCTGAAGCAAACTAGGATTTTTGAAGTCTGCATATATGGTTTTGTGCCTGCAGTACTGTTTCTTTAGTACATTATATGTTGTATGCAGAAAATAAATGCTGATAGAAGTATTTAGATTAAATATATATATCTCCTATGCATATCTTATATTTCATGGCAAATTGATTACAACTTATAAAAAACAAGAATAGTTTCATTTTATCAGTAGCAAATGACGCTATTATATTACATACTTTGGATAGCAAATATAGATTTTTGAATAGTATGTGAGATATACATATGAAGACAATATAATTATAGACAATAAGACATCAACATTAATACATAATTTACAATAGTTTAGTGTTAATTTTCAGACACCTGCTGTGTCAAAAAATTAGTCCAGACATGTCAAACAAATCATTTACAACACATAGAATATTGAGATGATCAGTCCTGGCACATAAAATGAAATTCTTCTTCAGACTGGTTTTTAAAAAGTTTATCAAACTTATATAATCATTTAATACAAGTTATTTCGCTACATCATCTGAGAGAAAAGAAATCCCCTTGTGTACATTCACTCATAAGTTTTCTTGAACTCTTAAACATGTTTAGTCACAGATCTGCACCAATGCAATCAGAATGCACATAAAGTCCATAGAGGTATGATATTCCTCTGGCATGTTAAAGAGTTGAGTTGAGTTTTCTCTGTGTATGTGCCAAGCACGCAAGTCTAGAAACCACCAGCTTCTCTGAGAACATTTTACGCGATTTTGTGGTATTTACTGACTTTCTACTAAAAATTATGAAGACTCTAATGTTACTACAAACTAAGCAGGTATATTTCAGCAAACTAATTACCTTAATCACTACCAAGTTGCTGTTAATTAATTACTCCTTACATTAAAGCCGCAGTATAGAATGTCAGATTCTTCAAATGTGAGAACTATAATGCAACTAAGAGCATTCAGCCATAAAGTGACAATGAACTACACATACCTATTAATCTGAACCAGGAATGTAGTCGAGGGACGCGGCCTCGTGGCCAGATTTTGCCGGCCTTGGCCTGCGGACCGAGTCACGTGTACAAAGTCTATGGGACACATATGTTTTGCAGCGGCCTCGTGACTCGAAGCACGCCGCCTCGACTACATCCTGATCCTAACATTATTTTCCCCACAAAATTCATGCTGAATAGCAGATTCAAGGATATGCGAAGACTTAAATATTACTTAACAAAATTAGTTGGTGAGGGCATATCCTCATTTAGCGAAGAATGTGGATTGTATGTCACTTTGATGACATACTTATATTAATGCATCAAACACTTTTACAAGTCATTTAGTTTTCATACAAACATGCATGACAAGATATAACCTGGCAAATGGAGGCATTATCATATACAAAGTTGGCACAGAGAGGCTGATTTTCAAAAAGTTCGTTGTATCCAAAATTCCAGAAACAAGAAATATGTTACAAACAGGCATAAAAATAAATGATTTTGAAATATCTCGTAATTCCTGTATGTCCAAATATACATATACTGAGTGATAATTATGTAAGCCATAGCATATAATAAGTTTCGTTCACATCTTTCAAAATTGGGAAACGGCTGTAATACAGTGTAAAGATGTTTCAACAGAGAACGTGTGTGTGTCCAGTAGGCGTGTTTTTATAGGTGTATAATTTAGTAGCAAGTGCATGAACATGGGTCCCATTTAAAAAATCCAAGCTGTTCTATCAAAAGACTATACCTCATCTCTCTCGTCCAAGCTCTTGAAATGTGATAATGGATGTTGATGCAAATTTATGGTATAGAATCAATTGCTACTGATACATTTTAGTTTCTATGTATTCATGAAGTTTATCACTTATATCATATAAATGGTATTAAAGCTAAATGGTAATATTGGCTATGGTATTCAACTACTTACTTACTTCAATGAGAATGATTTTGCACTGAATACAAAATAAATATGTTCATATTCATTTTTGCTAATTATTGCAAATGGTATAAAACTCTTGAAAAACTTGCTGTTTGACCAAAATATGTGAAGCGCAGAAATTGATCAAAAATGTGAGACAAAATAGCTTCAATTTAAATCTATGGACCAACGTGTTAAACCTGGAGAAAACACCCCCATCCATATATCAAAAACCAATTTTCGCAGTTACATTCCAATGTGGCAGACAAAAAAATGTGGCAATGGCATGTGATTGGGGCTACTGCCTGGCCTGGAAGCAGACAGTGTTACATGAGTCCTCCTGCAGTGTTTGCTGGTGGAATGATAGTCCTAAGGATGCCACAAGGAATGTTGCCAACTGTTGGCTCACGGATGTTTGCAAATGTTTCTTTGCGTTGTGCAACAATGCTTGCTGCACACTTGTCGGTAAATGTTTTGCATAGAAAATTTTCCAGACCTGTGGTGCCACTAGCTAGCCATAATTCATGGCACATTTGAAGTGGTGCTTGGATATGCTGAAGAAAAAGGCAAATACAAAACATATCAAATCGGGAATGATAAACCATTATGCTGTAAAGTATACATTGATATACTTATGCAAGAGTTTAACTTTGGACAGTAAAAATCAAGCAGGAAATACTAAATTAAGAATGAAGGAATCTAGACAACTAGCATATCAGTGATGTGGGTGGCTTTGTCCTGGCAAGATTTCATGATTTGTTTTTTGGTGGATTTTTGAATAAATTTTGGATAAATTTGCATAAATGAGTTTTTTGACAAAAATTCAAGAATTCTGTGTAAAAGTTTGGTGTATCGTCAATGCGCGCTCTACTAGAGCTGAAGGCAAACAATATCAACCGGTTGACAAATAAGAAGAAGAAACAAGCCATTTTCAGGTGGTTTTTCAGAAAAAAATGTGCATACCGGTAAATTAGCGATAATTTAATGAATTTCAAAATTGTGTACAAGTTTTGAATCCCCAACCAGTAGCAACTTAATCAAATAAAGGGCAAACAAAATTAAATTGGATCAAGAAATGACGAACAAGCAGCATTTTGAAAATTGTGGACAGAAAACTGGACGATGGACACGAGAGGAGGACGCCACGCACGGCATAAGTTGGGGTTCCAGATGAGGCTGATAAGAGTCTTCCAAGAGTAGCTACGACGTCTGAAAAATAGCCAGTTTTCATCAAAAACGAATGGTTCTCCGAGCTCATAACTGAATATCGAATCCTGGGAGAAATTAACATACGATTAGTATACAGTAAGTAACTGTCTGTGACATGGTAAGCCATCGTAATATCTAGGGGATACACTCAGGCATAATAAGAAGTACAACATATATGAGAACCAATAGTAGGTTTGAACGAAAGTAAGATTTAAATGGTCATTACATCTCATGTTATAACACCTAAAAAAACCAGGAACAACACAAGACATATGTTGCACTCAACCAGTCTCATAGTAAATGATATACAACAAATCTAGACCTATTTTGATCTGTTGTCTACTCTCATCTCTGTTCACTTGTGACCTTTGACCCAATATAAATTTGAGTCTGTTTTTGCATCTATCTTGAGCATTATAATTCCATATGTTCTCGGTTATAGAACGCAACCTGGCATGGGTGGGAGTTATTTTTAGAAAGTTACCGCTCAGACATGTGAGAACCCGGCTTTTCAAGTTCTCCTGTCGTACACTGCAACTTGAGTCCCTTTACTCAAGAGGGAAACTAAGCTGTTGCAAAACGGTAATTCGAGAGAGAACCTCGTCACTATCTTTTTCCTTCAACACTCACTAGCAGGAGAGTATCAACAGTATCAAAATAGGCTGATTGTGTATATTGACCTTTAGACTTAATGAAATTCTATTTTGTTGTACTTTAAAGCTGGATGCTCAACGTAATATTTTTAATATTTCTTCTTTGCTATAAGCTACAGATGGAATGATGTTTGGAGTGATGATTCGGAGAGGTAACAAGTTGATCAGAGTAAAGTAACTAGACTAACTAAATATTGAACGGGAGCAAAATTGGAGCGACTGCGAATTAGTTATATTCAGGTTAAAATCATAGTCACGAGTGTCGACGATTATCTCTTGATTGATGTTAGTAGCCATTAACGTCAAAGTGGATGATCCGCGACCATTACGCGGGCATAAAGCATTCAAACAAATCGGGATGTAGAGCTAAGTGCGTATACTCTAAAGGAGGATTTTGCTCTTAATAGGCCTTATGCGTCGATACTAACCAAAATGACGCTTCCATACTTTTTCTACATCAATCGCGCACAAGAACATGTGAAGTGGCAAATGGGCATCAAAAACCCGCAACAAAATATCCATATAACGAGTTATAGCAAAAACAAAAACAAAACAAGTTCATCGCATACAAGTAACTGAAGCACCTGTAAGGGAATAACAAACAGCGAAAATTAACAGTAAGGGGTGTATTTCCTTGAGAAGCGTCAATTAACTGTGCCATCATTTAGAAAGTTATTACAAAAGCGGGCGGATGGAGGAATTTAATCCTGAAAAGGTGTTTGTTGTGGTTTGTATTTAAAGTAATAATAAAGTCATGCTGCAAGATTTGGTCATAATACCCAGTGGCGGCGCCACGAACAACCAACATGACGCTCAGAGGGGCGGGGGGCAGAGGCAAGGTGTCGAGCAGAGCTCCCGACCCGCATGCTTGTTGTGTTTATGTCCGCAAAGTAATTTAAACATAGGGAGAGAAAAATCCGGCGAAAATTTGTAACGCCCTCACTTCGCTCTGTCATGATTTGGATGCTAGATCATTTGAGTTTTTTATCGTATGGGGCAGGGGTGCAGGCAAGGAGCAATCCTGGGCCAACGGAGTCAGACGCGAGTCACCAGGTACATCAGACTAATAAATACTGTACACATTGGGAGCAATATACGAGCGACGCCCTGTTAAGCGACACGTCTTCTATACCTAAGCGTGACGAACCGTATGGTGAGACTGCTGGCGTCTCATCCTTATCTATGACCAGAAGTATATATACTGAGGAGAGGAGAGGAAGAAAGAAGGAGTGGAAGTTTGCCCACGCTCTCTATAGCAGATATACTCGGAGGAATGGCCGGAAGAGACAGCGTTGGCGATCAAGCACGAAACAAAATTTTGGATGTATTTTAATGAAAAGGTGGGAATGTGTGTTAACAGGAACATCATTTCTCCATGCCCACTCTATGAGAGCTACTTAAGTTTAATAATGAAATAAAAGAAAATAAAATGATAGGCCTAAATAATTAGATGTCGAAATCAGTAGCAAGAAGCCTGAACATGTACAATTCGAGATAATAGATATCGCGAGAGTTTATTTAATAGAGTTAAAGATTTTCAAAAAAATAATTTTTTTCTATTTTTTAAGTAATTAATTATGCTAATGTGCATGAAATTATGTTTTCGCCTTTAACTCACTACTAATGAGGTCTAATAGTAATCATCTAAGTTTCTGTCGAATAAATATTCATGATCTGTACTATTATTTCTCAACAAGATATATACATATCTACAAAAAATTGCCGCGGAATTATTTAATTTAATTATAGATATTCTGTAGATTTTGTTAATGCATATAGAATTTGAATATCATAAATCTCTGTAGAGAATCTGTATGCATGAGCATGAAATTATCTCTAGTGTATAATTTATTCATTATGATGATCGGAACTATATATATGATTAGGTACTATTATGTGTATTATGTAGAGTATGAGTAAATGATGATGTATGTTTGGGGAATGAAGATAGATCAATTTGCACATAATACTAATAATACAGACATAATAAATATAAACTATAACTATATATCAAATCCAGTAATAAATAACAAAAAAAAAATAATAATAATAATAGAATGACTTATGTTAATCTATTGGTTGGGACAAGAAAATCTTAATAATTAGTGTGTGAGTTTTATTATATGAACAGTCATAGGCTACAACAAATATTCCACATTCTAGAGAGCACATTAATTTTGTGACGAGCAGCCGAGGAACGCAATCACAATTTTTGAGCCAATTTGGGTCGAACATGCATGTATACAAAGCTCCAACTCGCACCAGACAGGTACAGTTCGTAGAACGGTACGTCCGACACATATCTATTGCGAGTCCATATAACTTGAAAACGGCTCGCTCTCAAAGAGAGATGACCACAGAGCTAATGATAGACAAGAAACGATCTCAGCGAGCCGCGATCCCCAAGGGAAAAAACACGGCAAGCGAAATACAGTCACACAGATAAGAGTATCTGAGGGCGTCAGCTGGGGCGGGCGGGTTGACTAGGCTGCGGCTGCAGACAGGTTGTCGTGCACGCAGGGGCCCCCGCAGAGGGCGAGTGATGAAAGTTTTGACACCCTCACATAAGGTCAAAATAATAGAGAAGATAACAAAGAACAAAAATAATTTGAATTCACACTACATGAACTTTTTATTTTTGAGCGTTATTCATCGACGTCTGATTCTTCTCCGACAACTTTAGTTCCACAACTCGTTGCCTCAAGATCGTCACCACCCTGTTCCACTCGCCCGGATGTCGCATCTCTCCGCAGCAGGGCACACAAAAAACCACACTGGAGCCTATGCCCTCTGACAATTAATCAAGCACTAATTCTATTGAGCCACCTAATGGCATTGCAAACTAGCGTAACGAATAATAATAAATTATGATGCAATGAAACAATACAATAAATAGACGGTCTCTCAACACACGGTAATGAACAAGTATAGAACGTATTACACGAATCCAAATTGTTCGGCATGAGAATGTAAGATACAAAATTTCATTAATGATACATTAGAGCACACAATGTATAGATATTATTCGAAAGAATATACCCGATCATACGAGTAGTGTGCAAAGTTCTCTTCTCTGGCCGTTAAATGAGAGAAAAGGCGCGTGCACGGGTCGTAGAAGAGAGAAACCCCTAGTATCGATGGGGAGAAGAGACCGAGATGAGCACTATTGAACGAACGCAAAGTAGACGAAGACACTACGTTGAATCCGCGCACCCCCTAACGGAAGTTCTATTTCCACTGCCAAGTTTGGGCTAAAATCCAAATCATCCGTGAGGTCCGTGTATGAGATGCAGAGAATGAAAAGTAAAAAGTTCACTCGCACGCGGGGGGGGGGTTGGCAGTGTCCTAGCAAGGTGTAACCAATGCGCGTGGTACGAAACGAGCTTTCAAAATGGACGCCTAAAAACAAAGTCAAAAGCAATGAAGCATGAATGCTAACAACTCAGGAATATCGGCACCTAACACAGGGTATTACCAATGGTGATTGAAAAAAGAGTACGCATGCAGTATTGAAGTAAACACTTTTAGCCTTTGTCGTAAAAGTATACTACACGCGAGCCTCTGTTTCACCATTTATATATTGAGTACTATTGATATTGGGCTTGATTATTGTAATGAGTGTATTGCAAACTTACATCTTCGATGAGAGAATAATGTGACTGTGTTTCAGCAGGTACCAGTATTATTGAGACTATTTTTGCTGTGAATACAGACGGAATTTCACAGCCGGTTAAAACGCAGTCTAGCTGTCGTACTGAAAAAGAGAGAATATTTCATTTATACTAGCAAGATCTTTGGTTTACTCACACGCGCATACGGAGCATGAATTTTCATTACTCGCGTACATATGTCTGAGAAATGTGGTCACTAGACAGCTCCAACGATTAACGTCGTCCAGTCAATGACCGGGCGGCAGGCGGCGGCGATGGTCCGACTCGATATTATACGCTTATTTATAATATACTCGAGGCAGTATATCTGAACAGGCATCTGCATCTTACATTCGACACACAAGGCAGGTTGTCTGAGTAGCATATCGTGGTCACGGAAGGGTCGGCAGACGTGTTTCTCCTAGCGAGCGAAGCAGCCTGCATAGCCCAATGTAGGGACAGGAGAAAAAACATAAAGTTATGGGTTAATCATCTCATTTCACAGCCTCAATTACTCTTTCGAAAGGAAATCTAAAATATACCGTAAAATTCGCCCCACCCGAGATCAATACGCTTCAATGTTTTCAAAAGCGTTGGTGAGAATAGGATAACTGACCACTTACACTAATTAATGAACTCACAGACGTATAACCTACGAGTGGAGCATGCTATAATGCGCGAAAATTCTAAATTGAAAATAAATCAAAGACCACGGACGCAGTTCAGTAATCAGCAGATGTGCCCTGGCAACGAATTAGTCTTAACTAATCGAAAAAGGTTATAAACATAATCGCATGAATTACAGATACAGCTTAAGTTAGAGTCATTTCAGTAACAAATCTATAGTCAGTAAATAATCAGTAATTTAATTATATATATTAACAAACCAATCATATGCAAGAAGAATAAAATTAATAATTAACATTAATATACTGCACATTCAACATTATTACTAAATAATAATAATAATACTAATAATAAATAATAATAATGCGAATAATAATAATGCAAAAAATATTTGACAAGAGCTAATCTAAAATTTCCTAATATATATATGTCGCATATAATAAGATATAATTAATAGTAACATTTGAGATAACAAAAAAAACTATAGAAAAACGATCAAAATGAAATTAATAAAGCAAGAGCTAATAATATACATAATAATAATAATAATAATAATAATAATAATAATATTAATAATAATCCGGCAAATAATTCTCAGCATAAGCATATCATAATATATATAACTGAGAAGATATTACAAATATGTGGATAAGGTGCCACTACTAACTTTTAACTGAGCTGGTCAAGCTAGATTAACGAATATCTTTATGCTCATGAGACGATACAGTTGGAATATGAGAGATAAATCAACTATTGGGAGGGGGTGTGAAGGCGACAAATATAGTTTGCACTGGTCGACCCTGGAAGGGACACCAAAAAAATAGTAAATAATATTCACAGTAATAATGAGCTGCGTAACTGACAAGCCAAACACAAAAGAGATAAATAACTACAACTGAGAGGGGATAATATGAGAAATACTGTTAGCCGTTTGTTGTGGGCGATTTTGTCGCTTTACAGGTCTGCACAATCACTCTGATTTTTGTTAGTGTAATTTGGTAAAAGTGCACATGAGTATATGTACATACTGCGAACTCTAATAGTTTTAGAGCTTTTAGTGAAGAACAATATGTGTTTGGACTATATTGAATATAAAAGAGACTCAGTTAAAAAAAAAATTACGCGAGAAGTCGTACCGTTTGATGTAATGAGGAATTAGTAAAATATTGCGAATAAAGATTAACAAAATAAAACTGATTATACGGGATGGCAATCATCACGTTATATATATTCATGAAGATATATTAGATTCAAAAGAGTAATTTTAGGATAATCACTAGCTTAGCTAATGTTGAGCCGCAAACGGGATATATATAGATTTAAGCAGAAACAAATTCCAAGAGAATTGGTTCAGCAAAATGGTAGTACAAGAAGATAGTAGATTGTAAAACAAAGCGACAATTTATAGATTCATCAAGTTGTACGTGATTGCCTGCGGAAACGTTTTCATGCTGGAGAGAGGATGGGGCTAGCTGCCGTCCAGCGGTCTGACTTAGAATTAGAGTCCTGGGCGGGGGTCAGGGCAGTGGCGGCGACACTATTGTATTCATTTGCTACCGAAGTTATCATTTATATTGTAAGTCGATATACTGTTTAAATGGTGTACTGCTTTGATGCTACCCTTATTTATAAATACAAGTTAGGTATGCAGCTCGTAAGCCACATCCCAGTCCACACCTTTGTCACAGATACGTGAAAGGTATAATAATCTATTAGGCCTAAATACATCCTTCGCACTTGTTCCAGCCTCCAAACCTCATGCAAATTTAGCTAACGTATGCAGAAAAACAGAAATCTTAGTATACTTAGGAGGAAGAGGACAAATTTGAGAATGTTTTTAGTAATGTCAGTGATCAGTGTCGTGTTTACTGACTGTTTCACTTTGAGTAAGAAATGGAGTCCGTGAGAGATCAAATCAATTGAGAAAGCAATGATACGATAGTTACAAAAAATAATGTATTTAGTTTTAAAAACAAATACTTAGAAAACAACTGCCCCAAAAAAGAACTATGGCTTAGAATAAATGAAATAACTCAAAGATAACTTTATTTGATAATTAAATGTGTAAGCAAATCTAACTGATCAACAAGAGCACTCTTAAAAAACGCATTAGATTATTTGACAATCAATATTAACACAAATATCACTTGAAAGACAGTGATCGCTAAATAGACCGGATACACAGACTAATAAGTGGAATAAAACAAAGAATATATAAATGAATTAGCGGAAATAAAAATAAAGAAAGAAAATAATAACAAATAATTAAAACCGACATAATATACCAATTTTAATAACTGCACCTCATGAAGTGACGGATACAAGAAAAATTAACTTAAACAATGAACTGTTTTAATTAATGAAGAATAACAAATAAACAGGAAAATGAATGAACAATAAAATAAAATAGATAAATAAAAATAAACAGATGAAGGTTAGTAAGCTGAATTGGATTAAAACGTTATGGGAAAATAGATATACTATCTAACTTACTAAATATAAACAACAGAGAATAAACAAATTAAAGACATGAATCTATTCCATTAATTGATTTGATAAGATAATTAATAAATAATTTTAATAAGCAAAAATGAATGAAATTGTCTATGAAGAATGGTTGGAAAATTAAAATTAGTAACAAACAATTTAGTAAATGAATAGATAAATAACCAAAAAATACACAAGTCATATATAACGATTAAAATGATAAACAAAGGATCAATATAGATGAATGAATGAATGAATGAATACACATAATGATATAAATTTGCCGTTACAGATTAAAATCTTAATTTTTGTGTAAAAAAACTCGAACCAAATCATATGTATATACAGTACCTACGATAGTCAGTGCAATACTTGATTTTGATTATGGTGTGGGATTCTGCGTTCATGGTTGGGGGGGGGGGCACGGTGAACAAACCGGTGAGGGTGGTAATGGAAGTAAGTATTCCCACACCAGGACTTTCACAATATCTGTTTAGTAAAACTCACATTTCCGAGCTTGATTTTAAATAATTTTTAGTTTTAAGTAAATGTATCATATTTTTATTTTATTATCCAATATTATTGGGCGGATCATAGACAGAGGTCCCGTTGCCGATTAATGCAGGTAATAGCATCCCTTTATGAGACGGCTTGGCCATAGGCACCCCACTATTTTGAATTGACTGATTGATTGATTTTTTGGTGGGTGGGGGGCGGGGGCGGACATATACCCATAGTCATGACACCCACTACTAAGAGGATCGACACCTATGTATTCGAGGAAGGCGAATTGTGGTGATTAAAGAGACGTACTAACACTGTTTTCAGTTTAAAAAATCTGAAGATACATGATTCCCATTGCTACTGGTTCTCTGATAAGTTTAAAAATGAAAGTCTCTGAAAAAATTGCAGCTTTTAAAACGATCATTAAGTGCTTTAAAAAGTGAAAATCATTGAGTGACCATTCCCGTTTTCCTCCAGTAGACTGCTGTTTAGCAGAATTTTCTATTCCGTGAGATTTAATTCATGTGCCGATTTTGATCTGTACATACACTCCTGCGCATAATTATGGAATATTTTGTTGATACTTAAGTTTCTTTCTCCTATATCGTCCAAAATTTCGAGACAAGTGTTTATTTCACAAAAAGCAGTATGTGAAGCAATTTGTGGATTTCATGAGATGACTTAAGTAAAAAGTAAAGTACGTTGAGCGCAATAACATTATACTATCATTTTTTTAAAAATCCACAAAAAATCATGAAAATAGTATTAAAGTAATTAACAGAAAAACAACTCATAAACTGATAAATTTCGATCTAATGTCATTTATCACTAATCAACATCAGAATAGTGTCTGTTACAGTCTATAACCCGCGTAACCACCACGTGATTCAATAAAACAACAACAACGCCATTTATAAACACAGGTTTTAGTGTCGAGTCGGACGCTACAAAATGCTCAAAATTCCTGAAATACTTAGATTATAATTGTTTCACTGGGTGAACAAATATTAATCCAGAGTACCGTTCACGGAAAATGCAACTTCTAAAATGTTTTTTTAAGTATTCCATAATTATGAGCATAAGAGTTGTATTTTATCGAGTGACCGCATAACTCTCTAAAGTTTTGTGTTCTAGGGTGTTTATTTGTCCATCCAAACACTACCAGATATGTCAGATAGCAAAGTTGGACAATTTTTTTTTCAAATAAGGCTTCCACAGTGGTATATAGTGTCTTTAATAAACCTGATTAGCTCAAAGAATAAAACAATGCTATGGATTAGCCAGAGATTTGGCAAACCAAGCCGTAGTAAACACAGCGGTGTGTACAGGTGCTTCCTCCCTAACTCTCCGATACTGTTGTGGCATGAATTTTCCAACTGCCCCAGTGTAACTGAAGAGTTTCATATAGCAAAACCAAAATTAACGCCAATTTCTCATATTTTCCAAAATGGTAAGCAAAATGTTGTACAGCGACAGGGCTCACTCGCGTTTATTTTCAGTTTTCTTTTCAAAATTCACTATAACCTCTAATTTGGTGATTTGGAAAATACAGTTTTTTGGCAAAACCCAATAAACGCCACCTGACTTTCATGCCAAAACACAATATATCCACTCGGCCAATCAGCGTGCATATCATTCCAAACATGGCGGCGCCCATAAAACTCTACATGCAGACGCACAGTGTCCTCAGTCAGGCCAGGCGTGCTCTAGCATTTTTTCCCAAAATTCACCATAACCTGTGATTTGGTGATGTGAAAAAAAAGAAACATGGTTTTATGGCAAAACCCAATAAGCGCCACCTGACTTTCATGTCAAAACACAATATATCCACTCAGCCAATCAGCGTGAATATCGCGCTCACAAAACTCTACAGACGCAAAGTCAGGCAGGCCAGGCGCGCGCGCTAATATGCAGTGCACGGAAAAACATTGATCGACTGCTCCGTCTAGTCTCTTTGATCGGAATTCAATATGGATTCTGCAAAGAAACGATTTATGGATATATGGCATTTTGCAATAAAAATGCTATTATTCAGATTCAGATTATTCTTTATTGTCCATGTTGCAAATACATACAAATTCTGCTTCCATTGGCTTACAATAATAACTAATATACAACGTATAAATAGAACGTGTAACACATAACACATAACATAAACAAAAACATGACTTATAACATAACGTATAATAATAAATGTATAACATGTAATATTTACCACTATAACTTTCAATATATGATAGTATATTATTCAATTTTATAGTGATTAGAAAAATTAAAACAAAATGAAATTCAGCGTTTGAGAACAAATTTCTGATATAATTTGATAATAATTTTTATAATGATATATATGATATGTGTATATAGCAATAATTGGTTGTCGAGTGTAAGTTACATTATTGTAGTATATTATAGCCTAATTATTTTGACGAGACATTAGAGATCAGGTGTACATTTATTAAGAAGTATGTGGTGTAGAATTTAATTTAAAGACAACAAGAAATTAACGAAATTGACGACCGACAACCACCCCCACTATTAATGATCAGATGTAATTTCATTAGAAACCAAGCGGTGTATAGAGCTAAGACAACAAGAGATCAACGAGCGACGACCCCCTACTATTCACTATAGGTTTATCGTCTAACTGTTGCATTATACATGTGTATTGAAATGACTGTCTGAAACGGTATACGTCGAGTAGCAGGAGGGCATAAACGAATTTGGGATCCATTAAACTGGAAACAATCATTGAGTAGTAAGTAATTTTGGTTTATGCCATATTCATATAATGTAGATTTATGTTAATTTTCCACTGTAATATAATCATTACATAAAAGCATTTAACATTAGTT
>JZLH01S0164731.1:15084-36472 GCA_001188425.1 Eucidaris tribuloides
ATTCAATATACATAACCTGTTATTAGGTGGAAATACGCTTTAACCTGTGTAAACGCAAGTATATTTCTGATGAAACCAACTTCTGTGTAATACAATCGATAATACCAAATTCTTTTTTCATTTTATAGTTTATTCACAAAAAATTTATGAAAATTCATTAGAAAGCACACGATATGCCACTTCGATTTAACAATTGAAACTCAAGTGATGTTCCAACAATTGGCCCATTTTAACTGAACTGTCTGCTTATATAGCCTATCGTATTCAATTGACAGAGCAATGCAATAAAGTTTCTTTTACGCGTGACCACACCGTCTTACGGATTTATTGTAAAAATGTAGCAGTTTTCCATCATAAATTCATCATATGAGAACCCATTAAGAGATAGCGCTTAATGTTTACATATGCTAAAAAATTCTTGAATATATAGGTTTTCGGTACTTGAACCAACAAGAATGTCAAAGTTAAATGAATCAAATCAGATTTTTTTTCTTTTCCATTGTCACTTTGCATTATTTCTAGAGCCCCATAAAAGGCTTTATTGTTTGTAATGAATTTATTTTATCAAGGAATACTTTCAAAGGGTTTTGCAGAGGAATCGCCTTTTTCAATCGCGGAAAAGGTTAAAAGGCTGAATTGTGTATATTGACACTAATATTTTTTTTCTACTTCCGTTTTTTTTTTCTTTTGCCATGCAAAGCATGATGATATCGAAGGTAAGAATTAAATAAAGGACTGACTAACAAAATGAAGACAAACTAAACCTGATAATTCGCGTTCCTTGAAGTATTAGCCTTAACCTCCAAAGTGTTGTGATCCGACCATTATCGCGGTAAAATATCGATTCTGCTATTTTTTTAAAGGATGGATTTTGCCTTATAGGCCTTATGCTTCGTACTAACCAAATGACGGCTTTCCATACTTTTTCTACATCAATCGCGCACAAGAACAATTGCAGAGTGCCAATATGGCATCAAAACCGCCAACAATAATATTCATATAACGAGTTATAAGCAAAAACAAAACAAAAAACAATTATCGCATCACAGGTAACTGAAGCACTGTTAAGGGAATAACAAAACAGCGGAAAAAATTAACAGTACAGGGGTGTATCTTGAATCAATTAACTGTTGCCCTCATTAGAAAGTATTACAAAAGCGGCGGATGGAGGAATTTTATCCTGAAAGGCTGTTTTTGTTGTGGTTTGTATTTAACAGTAATATATATGTCATGCTTGAGATTTGGTCATTAATACACATTGGCGGGCACGGACCGGGGCGGGGGGGGAAGGGGCGACGCCCCTGTTGTTTTTCAAGTATTTAAATTAACGGGGGTTTTGCAGTTTTTCAAATTGTACCCCTATCGTTGTGATTTTGGCATATATTTTTTTGGGGGGGGGGGCAGGCAAGATTTCCCAACGCGATTTCGCCCCTCCTAAATTTACCATGGCACCGCCCCTGTTAAGAACCCATGACTAAGGTGACGGAAACTGTGGTGCTCGTTCTCATAAGAAAAAGAAAATAAAGAAAGATGAGAAGCGATTTCTAGGAATAAGCTGGCGGAGAACAGCGTTGGACACAGAAAACAAAATTTTGGATGTATTTATGAAGTGTGGATGTTGTTAAACGACATCATTTCTCCATCACATTCTTTATGAAATACTTAGTAATAAATGAATAAAACGAAAATAATGATAGGCCTATAATAGAGTGATACTCATAGCTAATAATCTTAAACATTGTATATTGGAATTTTATTTGATGACACTGTTAATACTGTTGTTCATGATTTTATTTAAGTATACATACGGAATTTTATTTATTGAATTTGTGGATTTGGTAAAATGATTTTATATTTGCTCCAATAACATATCAGCAATACATGAATACAATAATAATTATGGATGATGATAATAAAATGATAGTAATGATGATGATTGATGATGATGATGATGATGATGATACTCAATAATAATAGTAATAATATATAATAATAAATAATAAAATAATAATAATAATAATAGATGACTTATGTTACTATGGTTGGGCAGAACTCATAAGGGCATTTATTTTAATCAGTCTAGTCAACAATCTCATACAAATCCGGCACGAGACCGCGACACTTGCACCAAACAGGTACACAACACCTATGGAATCATAAACTCGCTCGCGACAGCAAGGCTTCCCCACTGCTGTCAGGACAGCCAACGAACAGTCCGTAGAGATCAAGGCGTAGGCTGGGGGGGGGGGTGCACTGGTGCCACGTGCACCCCCCCGCAGAGCATACGAGTTCCACCCTAATAGCAAAAAAAACAACAACAACAATTCGCACCCTTTTTTTTGCTTTGCAACACCTGATTTTCTCAACTTTAGTTACCTCCTAAGATGTGCACCACCCTGTTTCACCTCCCGACGATGTGCACGCTTCCCTTGCCCAACAAGCCTATAGAGCCCTTGAATTAATCAACTAATTCCTATTGACCAATCAAATTCCACGTAGGAATACAATATTGTGTAGAAAATCAATCCTCAAGCCGGTTAGTATAAAGGTTATTACACGATCCGAAATTAAGTTCCGCATCGGAGTGTGCAATAATATCCAAGTAAATCTCAGGATCGTCATACGAGTAGTGTGCAAAGTTCCGGTTAACTGGTTAAGTGCAGCGGCGTGAGCAAAAAAACCTGTATCATAACTGTAACGGAGAAGACTTGACGAAGCAAGACAATACGCCACGTCTTTCCACTCCGCGAGTCTGATGGTCGACCCGGGGGGGGGGGGGGCAGTGTCCCTACAAGGTGTACCCATGCGCGTGTATGGACTTTCAAAAATGGACCCTAAACAAGTAATGAAAGTTAACTCAGAATACTTAAAAAGTATTCAAGTTTGAAAAGATTACCCCTTTGAAGTAAACTTCTGTTAAAGTATACCCTTTCATGATTTGGCATTTTTTGATATCCTTTCCGATGTACGCGAGTACTCGTCCGGACGCTTGAAAAAACAACTCTTTTACGCGTTTGTTTTTTTTCACAGCGCATGGTACACGTTGTAATGCACTGCCCCCCCCGGGGGGGGGGATGTCGACTCGAAGTATTTCATGTCTAACTGCATCATCACAGGCAGCAACATTCTGTTCTGTCGTAGCTCTCGCACCAAAGACCACGTACGCGTGGGAAAGTACATTAAATTATTCACAGACGGGCCTACTAGGAATTGCAATGCGGAAACTAAATTCTTAAATCAAAGGATCGGCCTCATTAAATTTATCAAATCAAAACACTTAATAAACTGAATTTAAAGTAACACTGTATTTCGTTACAAATAAATAATAATATATAACTAATAATAATAATATAATAATAATAATAATATAATAATATAATTATAATAATAATAATAATAATAATAATATGCTGATAATAATAATGATAATAATGATATAATAATAAATGATGATGATAATAATAATAATAATAATATAATAATAATTAATTAATATAATAATAATAATAATAATATATAAATAATAATATAATATAATAATAATAATATATAATAATTAATAATGATTAGCAATAATATGTTTATTATAATAATAACACTACTACTACGCTGCTGCTACTGCAGTGGCGTACCGTGGTCAACCCATGGGGGGGGGGCGCCAGTCGTCCCCCAAATGGTATTTCAGATGAGCTGCGTACGCCAAGCCACCGGTAAGGGTACTGAAACTGTTAGGGTTTGTTTTTGCACTTTTGGCTGTTAAAGTGTAACTTTTTTAGTAATTTTGTAATGAAATCTCCATTTTAATGTTTTGCTTTGAGAACAATATGTGTTTGCATATCTAAGCAGTTTAAAAAACAAATTCGTCGAGCGAGCGGCTTTGGGAAACTGTAAAATTCGAAGAAGAAAAAAAGCTCGGCTGTATTCTTATCAAAATGGATTCAAATAATTTGATAATACTGCATGTGGCGCAAACGGAAATATTGTTTATTCGCGAAGCCAGAATGTGTCAAGGGGATTGTGAGTGTAAGTGAAGAAAACACATTTTACATAGGGGACACGCCGCGAACGTTTTCATGCTGGAGAGGGCTGGGGCTAGCTGACCGTCCAGCGGTCTGACTTAGAATTCAGAGTCCTGGGGGGGGTCAGGGCAGTGGCGGCGACACTATTGTATTATTTGCTACCGAAGTTATCATTTATATTGTAAGTGAGTATACTGTTTCAAATGGTGTAACTCTTTGACTGCTACCCTTATTTATAAAATACAAGTTATTGCACTCGGTAAGCACATCCCAGTCCACACCTTTGTCACAATACGTGAAAAGGTATAATAATCTATTAGGCCTAAATACATCCTCGCACTTGTTCCAGACTCCAAACCTCATGCAAATTTAGCTAAACGTATGCAGAAAAACATGAAATCTTAGTATACTTTAGGAGAAGAGGACAAATTTGAGAATGTTTTTAGTTAATGTTCAGTGACAGGTCGTGTTTACTGACTGTTTTCACTTTTGAGTAAGAATGGAAGTCCGTGAGGAGATCAAATCAAATTGAGAAGGCAGATACGATAGTTTACAAAAAATAATGTATTTAGTTTTAGAAAGACAAATACTTGAAAACAACGCCCAAAAAAAGAACTATAGCTAAATAAATGAAAATAACTCAAGATAACTTTATTTGATAATTAAATTGTAAGCAAATCTAACTGATCAACAAGCATCTTAAAAAACGCATTAGATTATTGACAAATCAATATTAACAGCAAATATCACTTGAAAGACAGTGATCGTAAATAGGACCGGTATACACAGACTAAATAAGTGGAATAAAACAAAGAAATATATAAATGAATTAGCGGCAAATAAAAATAAAGAAAGAAAATAATGAACAAATAATTAAAACCGACATAATATACCAATTTTAATAATGCACCTCATGAAGTGCGGATACAAAGAAAAATTAACTTAAACTGAACTGTTTAATTAATGAAGGAATAACAAATAAACAGGAAACATGAATGAACAATATAATAATAATAGATAAATAAGAAATAAACAGATGGAGGGTTAGTAACTGAATTGATTAAAACGTTATGGAATAGATATATATCTAAACTTACTAAATAATAAACAAACAGAGAATAAACAAATAAAGACATGAATCTATTCCATTAATTGATTTTGATAGATAATTAATAAATAATTTAATAGCAAATAATGAATGAATACTTGTCTATGAAGAATGGTTGGAAGATAAAATTAGTAACAAACAATTTAGTAAATGAATAGTAAGATAACCAAAAATACACAAGTCATATATAACGATTAAAATGAATAAACAAAGGATCAAATAGATGAATGAATGAATGAATGAATACACATAATATAAAATTTGGTAAGATTAAATCTTAATTTTTGTGCTAAAAAAACTCGAACCAAGATCATATGTATATACAGTACCTCGATAGTAAGTGCAATATATGATTTTGATTATGGTGTGGGATTCTGCGTTCATGGTTGGGGGGGGGGCAAGCTGAGTGAACAAACCGGTGAGGTGTGGTAATGGAAGTAAAGTTATTCCCACACCAGGACTTTCACAATCTGTTTAGTAATACTGCACATTTCCGAGCTTGATGTTAAATAATTTTTTAGTTTTAAGTAATGTATCATACATTTTTATTTTATTATATCCAATATATTGGGCGGATCATGAGAACAGAGGTCCCGTTGCGATTAATGCAGGTAATCAGCATCCCTTTATGAGACGGTTTGGCCATAAGGCAGCCCCACCTCATTTTGATTGACTGATGTGATTGATCTTTTTTGGTGGGTGGGGGGCGGGGGCGGACATATACCCATAGTCATGACACCCATACTAAGAGATCGACACCTATGTATTCGAGGAAAGGCGAATGTGTGGTGATTAAAGACAGCGTATAACACTGTTTTCACGTTTAAAAAATTCTGAGATACATGATCCCATGCTACTGTTCTCTGATAAGTTTAAAAATGAAAGTCTCTGAAAAAATTGCCAGTTTTAAAACGATCATTAAGTGCTTTAAAGTTGAAAATCATTGAGTGACCATTCCCGTTTTCCTCCAGTAGACTGCTGTTTAGCAGAATTTTCTATTCCAGTGAGATTTAATTCATGTGCCGATTTTGATCTGTACATACACTCCTGCGCATAATTATGGAATATTTTGTTGATACTTAAGTTCTTTCTCCTATATCGTCCAAAATTTCGAGACAAGTGTTATTTCACAAAAACGCAGTATGTGAAGCAATTTGTGGATTTCATGAGATGACTTAAGTAAAAAGTAAGTACGTTTGAGCGCAAATAACATTATATATCAATTTTTTTAAAAATCCACAAAAAATCATGAAAAAGTATTAAAGTAATTAACAGAAAAACACTCATAAAACTGATAAATTTCGATCTAATGTCATTTATCACTAAATCAACATCAGAATAGTGTCTGTTACCAGTCTAATAACCGCCCGAACCACCACGTGATATATTAACAAACAACAACACGCCATTTATAAACACAGGTTTTAGTGTCGAGTCGGACGCTACAAAATGCTCAAAATCCTGAAATACTTAGATTATAATGTTTCACTGGGTGAACAAATATATCCCGACGTACCGTTCACCGGAAAATGCAACTTCTAAATGTTTTTTTTAAGTATTCCATAATTATGAGCATGAGTGTATTTTACGAGTGACCGCATAACTCTCTTAAAGTTTTGTGTTCTAGGGTGTTTATTTGTCCATCCAAACACTACCAGATATGTCAGATAGCCAAAGTTGGACAATTTTTTTTCAAATAAGGCTTCACAAGTGGTATATAGTGTCTTTAATAAACCTGATTAGCTCAAAGAATAAACAATGCTATGTGGTTAGCCAGAGATTTGGCAAACCAAGCCGTAGTAAACACAGCGGTGTGTACAGGTGCTTCCTCCCTAACTCTCCGATACTGTTGTGGCATGAATTTTCCAACTGCCCCAGTGTAACTGAAGAGTTTCATATAGCAAAACCAAAATTAACGCAATTTCTCATATTTTCCAAAATGGTAAGCAAAATGTTGTACAGCGACAGGGCTCACTCGCGTTTATTTTCAGTTTTCTTTTCAAAATTCACTATAACCTCTAATTTGGTGATTTGGAAAATACAGTTTTTTGGCAAAACCCAATAAAACGCCACCTGACTTTCATGCCAAAACACAATATATCCACTCGGCAATCAGCGTGCATATCATTCCAAACATGGCGGCGCCCATAAAATCTACATGCAGACGCACGTGTCCTCAGTCAGGCCAGGCGTGCTCTAGCATTTTTTCCCAAAATTCACCATAACCTGTGATTTGGTGATGTGAAAAAAAAGAAACATGGTTTTATGGCCAAACCCAATAAGCGCCACCTGACTTTCATGTCAAAACACAATATATTCCACTCAGCAATCAGCGTGAATATTCGCGCTCACAAAACTCTACAGACGCAAAGTCAGGCAGGCAGCGCGCGCGCGCTAATATGCAGTGCACGGAAAAACATTGATCGACTGCTCCGTCTAGTCTCTTTGATCGGAATTCAATATGGATTCTGCAAAGAAACGATTTATGGATATATGGCATTTTGCAATAAAAATGCTATTATTCAGATTCAGATTATTCTTTATTGTCCATGTTGCAAATACATACAAATTCTGCTTCCATTGGCTTACAATAATAACTAATATACACGTATAATAGAACGTGTAACACATAACACATACATAAACAAAAACATGACTTATAACATAACGTATAATAATAAATGTATAACATGTAATATTTACCACTATAACTTTCAATATATTGATAGTATATTATTCAATTTTATAGTGTGTTAGAAAAATTAAAACAAAATGAAATTCAGCGTTTTGAGAACAAATTTCTAATATAATTTGATAATAATTTTTTATAATGATATATATGATATGTGTATATAGCAATAATTGGTTGTCGAGTGTAAGTTACATTATTGTAGTATATTATAGCCTAATTATTTTGACGAGACATTAGAGATCAGGTGTACATTTATTAAGAAGTATGTGGTTGTAGAATTTAATTAAAGACAACAAGAAATTAACGAAATTGACGACCGACAACCACCCCCACTATTACTGATCAGAATGTAATTTCATTAGAAACCAAGCGGTGTATAGAGCTAAGACAACAAGAGATCAACGAGCGACGACCCCTACTATTCACTATAGGTTTATCGTCTTAACTGTTGCATTATACATGTGTATTGAAATGACTGTCTGAAACGGTATACGTCGAGTAGCAGGAGGGCATAAACGATTTGGGATCCATTAAACTGGAAACAATCATTGAGTAGTAAGTAATTTTGGTTTATGCCATATTCATATAATGTAGATTTATGTTAATTTTCCACTGTAATATAATCATTACATAAAAGCATTTAACATTAGTTGAGATTTCAACCAAGCCCATGCTCTATATTTGAAGAGCTTATTTCTAAAAGGTGCTAAATCCAGACCACCAAAAATTAGTTTTCACCATCAATATCTTTGCCAAGTACATCTACTAATCTAGCTATAATACCAAATTTAAAGCCAAATTCCACACGCAAGTTATATATAATATTTTGGGTTTTACTTAAAGTTTTCCATAGGTGCGTGTACAAACTCGGACAAAGAAATGCATTTTTCTCAGAAGTTACTAAAGTGGATTTAGCGCCTTTTGGAAATAAGCTCTTCATTTGCGCACCAAATGTGTCTTTTATCTCAGTTTGCCTAAAATGAGTATATTGGCTTTTGCTATGAAACTTTTCAACTGTTCTGCGCCGGAGTGGCAGTTACAGCAAGCATACCTCCGGTAGAATCTGTTTTGAATTAAAACTAACGAATTATACCAAAAGTCAAACAACAAACACTCGAAATCAGTAGTCATTCTTTACAATTTTTCAAAAATCTTATAAACAATATTACATGTTGAAGTTAATCTTTTGCTTTGTGACGAATTACGATTTCATCGTCGAGCTTTTTGTGCGAGAGACCTGACAGACACTGAATATTTAGTCGGTGTACGTGTGTGCATGGCCAGGGGCGTCACTAGACTATTAAGTTTTGAGGGGGGGGGGGTGTACATGGTATCGTTTTGTTTTAAGGATAACGGGCGCGCGGGGGAGGGGGGGGGTGTTCGTCCTCTACCTATACCTGTATATTGTTGTTCTGCTCAAATCTAAGTCCCCACGGCTTTTATGTTTACGTTTCTAAATGTATAATTTGATCCCCATTTTAAGTAAAGAATAAATCTTGCATTTTGCTATTGTGCAAAAGGTGTGGCGATTGTTGATTCTTGATGAATTTGGGAGGGTCTGGGAGGAGATTCCCCTCCCAGAGTGAGAAAATTTGATATTTTCGCCATGAAAATTTATGTTTTCCAGCCCCATTTTTAAAAGGAATTCATAATTGACATTGTGTTATTGTGCAAAACGTTTGGCAAATGTTGATTGCCGAAAAAAATGGGTAGTCTGTTTTCTGCCCCATTTTCGATGAAGAAATGCATAATTGCCTTTTTTTCGTTATTGTTCAAAAGGTGTGGGGATGGTTAATTAGTGTATATTGGGGAAGGTCTGATAGGGGGTTCCCCTCCCATGATGGGAAAATTCAACATTTTCGCCTTAAAAATGCGAGTTTTCCATCCCTATTTTTGATGACGGAGTGCATAGTTGACGTTATTTGTTGTTACGATTGTTGATCGGTGATAAATTATGAAGGGTCTGGGAAGGGGTTCCCCTTCCAGGGGAAGAAAATTAACACTTTTGCCTTGAACACGTGTGTTTTTCTGCCCCATTTTTTTTTTATGAAGGAATGGATAATTGACCTTTGTTTTGTTGTGCAAAATGCGTGGCGATTGTTGATTAGTGTATATTGGGAGGAGGTTCCCCTCCTAGGGTGAGAAAAATTTGACACTTTCGCCTTAAAAATGTGTGTGGTATCTGTCCTATTTTGGATCAAGGAATAGATAACTGACATTTTCTTTGTGCAAAAGGTGTTGCGATTGTTGATTGGTGATAATTGGGGAGGGTCGGGGAGGGGGTTCGTCTCCCTGCAGGGTGAGAAAACTTCACATCTTCTCCTCAGAGGTATCGATCGGGGGGGGGGGGTAGGGGGGGGGGGGCGGGGTGATCGCCCCACCAATGAAAATAGTTGGGGGGGGGGGGCAAACATATCGATTTGCCCCCTCCCCCCCAATAATTTGGAAAATTTGGAAAATTCATAATATGCAATGCAAATATATGTTTTAAAAAGCACGGGAAAGCACTATAAAACCATTAAACATGGCATAAAAACACTATTAACAATACATAATTGTCAATTTTAAAATTCTGTATTACAATTTGGCGAAAATTTCGGACATATTTTCACTTTTGCCCCCCCCATCCAAAACATGGATCGACGCCCCTGCTTCTTCTTTAAAATGTACGTTTTCTGCTCCATTGGATGAAGGAATAGAATATTGACGTTTTTGTTGTGCAAACGTTGTGGCGATTCTTGATTGGCGATAAATTGGGGAGGGTCTGGGATAGGGTTCCCCACCAGGGTGACCGATTCTTTGGTCAAGAATGTTCAGGGACTGCTTTATATAAAACCTATTTTCCATTCGGGAATGATCATAATGCATTAGGTTGATAATGTATACAGTGCTCATTTTGCCAAATGAATTGTGTGGGTTTTTTTTTATGCCAAGAGGCATTTTCCAATCAGAGTTTTGCCGAGTGATCAATGCAAAATGATTATCAAATTTGATCTTGCCAACTGATTTACAATTGAAGATTGTAGAATAAGAAATGCTTCAGTCACATTTTGACGAATATGAGTTAGTGATTGTTTTGAATTCGTTACATGCCGGGAATTTTTTTGACAAAATTTTGGTCAATTTGACCCTTCCCTAGAAGGGGTCAACCATGGTCAAATTTTTTACTTGGTCTTATTTCTTCTAAATGTATCTGAAATTACTTGACTAGCTACAAGGATTAAGAAAATATACAATTTGTGATGTATTGTGTGGTCTGTTGATGAGATATGGGGTCACTTCCGGTCAAAGGCACATTCAAACAACGTCCAAATTCTACAAATTGCATATCAAATTGTTCGTCTTACTGAGGACATCCCCAAAATATATACATTTAAGTGTTTTTGTTTTGTTTTGCCAACTGCGACCATGAATTGGGTTGTCACACCCCACACCCCCTCTAGTGACGGCCCTATGCGTGGCCCGCATCCACATCGCGCGGCTAAATTTTCAGGAGCCTTTATAGAAACCGAAATGTGCATCTCTTTTGCATGCCTAAAAATTAACATTGTGTAAATACACTGGCATTTAGAAGAAAATGCCATCTGGGAATCTTTAGCAAAATATAGGAGCTAGAAACTCAGTTTTAGTGGAATTATAGTGACTGTTAGACTCCGATTTGATTTTTTTTCTCGCCAGACAAGAAATCCTACCATAGAACGTACACTAAATTGCTATTGTTTTTCTTTTGCATTTTTCAAATTCTGGTTAATTACTGACCCCCAGATTTCACAGACATGCCCTTCATCAATAGCCTAAGAGCATGAGTTATCTTTTCCTGGTCTTCAGGAATGTTTGCAAATGAGATCCTCTGCCTTTAAAGACCTCCACATACGATGCCATGAATATTGCCCACAATTATACTTAATTAATATTTAATATTTGAATCAACTTTGACAGAAATTGAAGGCAAACTTTGTGTATCGGAGTAATTCGTGTTTGTCGATTCAAGTTTTTGTTCAAATACGGGAGCATTACTCGTCGCTGATCCTTTAAACATGTCCTTCAGCGCAGTTCGGAACTGAGGATATCGGGCCGTGTAGATAATAGGATTTGCACAGGAATTCCAGAAAGCCAGACACACATGAACGCGATAAATGGGACTGTACATGTACGAAGGATCGATCCATCCTACATTAAACATCATGTAGTAAGTCTGAGACGGACCCCAGCAGACCATAAATATCAAGGTAACGATGAACATCATCTTCAAGACTCTGTTTTTGGCGACGATGTGTTTCATGGAGGGGTTGGTTCCGTTCTGGTGGCCTTCCATCTTAAAGCGTAAAGACTGTCGATGAAGAAGGAGTGCTGTCAATGCTTGCATTATGAGCATGAGAGCAGCCGGGATCAAGAAATCAATGAGGTACAGAATGAAGCCTGCGAATCTATGGGCTCCGTACGACGAGTGTTGAATTGTACAGAACTGAATAGATTCATCTACGAAGTAGACGAAAGGCATGTGAGATAATATCATAATGGAGGCTACCCACACTAAGACAATACAGATACACGCACGTCTCCTGTTGAAATACCTCTTGAAGTGAAATGGATATGCAACGGCGATGAAACGTTCAATTGGGATGATGGTGAGGGTGAAAATAGACGCATCCACTGAAAACCACAAAAAGAGGGAGTTATATACCACCTTGCAGTAAAATTCTCCCAACATGGTGTTCGGGACCTTTATAGCTTGAGGAATCGGGATGAGAAAAATGGAGGTCAAGAAATCAGCAGCGGCCAACCCTCCGATGAGGGTGTCCGTGGATCGACTGACCGCTCTTCGTCGGAACAGAACCAGCATGACCAGGAAGTTACCAATGATACCCAGGATGGAGGAGACTAGCTGGAGGACACGCCACCACGGCCAGGTAAAAGGGTGCCACGCCCATTCCGATGCACCTATCGAGGTGACGCTAAGTGTGGTCGGGGTCGAGGTGTCAACAGCGCCAACATCTCCTCCATTATCTAGCATGGGTTGACTTCGAAAATCAGGTAAGGTGGTCAACTGCGTACTGGATTCCAGCGTGGTAGAGGAATTGCCGAGTCCTTCTGTAGAAGTCAAGTCTGTCCAAGAGAACAGGGATACGTTCCAGGGTTCACTTAGAGCCATCTTTGACGGGTCTTCGCCGTTAATCTGGTGAATTCCCACGATCGCAATGACCAAGATAGGAACGAACGAGTGCACGGTTTGCCACACCATGTTTACTCCGGAAACCTAAACACGAACAAAATGAAATGAAGAAAAGAACGTTGATAGGAATAAATACGAACCAAATATGTTTTGATAGAGATTTTAAATTGCCAGAAACCACCATGAAATAACATTTAAAACTAGCTTTCAAATTCTTTAAGGAAATCTGCAGAAGATTATTGCCAATTTTCTTGTAAACACAACAAAAAATAATACTATAACTTTTCAACAAAACAAGTTTGAGAAAAATAATTTGGCAGGAGTGTTCCTACTCTCATTAACAAACTTCTTTGTGAAAATGTTATTGATCTGTCGAGCCATGATTGAGTAAGCATGCATTAAAGGCAAAAATTGTCACTTTTCAAAAGTCGCAGAGTTATTTCATATGCCAAAATTACACTAAATAATAAAAATTTTGCTTTATTTATAGAGTGTGCTCACACAGCCATGGCATGATTACAACCTCTTGAGTTCGTATTACATGTGAAGATACATTTTGCTGAAAAATATCCGATATCATTTTTTCAATAAACTCGATAATAAAATGGATTTTACAATTTTAAAATTGAGGAATGGTGAAATTCTTAAATTTAGCTCACTGAACCTTAAAACATGTGGAAAGTGTTAGGGGAGGTGTAAGGGGGTCGAACGATAAATGATTAACATAAATAGCACTTAATCATTCACCAGAAACAGCATTTGTGTAAATCCTGTATTACGAATCCACCAAAATGACCCTTGTGAATTTTGAACATTGACATTTTGCCTTTAATATATGCTCACTCATGCATGACGTGACCGATCAATCATTTTTTCACACAGAAGTTAGTAAATGAGAGTGGGAACGCTCCTGCCAAATTATTTTGCTCAAAACCATTTCATAAAAGGATTATGTTATTTTCAAGGGGGGGGGGGGTACTTTTTGTTGTGTTTAGTTTAACATATTAACATAGGTGTCGATTCTCGGGTGGCATGTAGGGGGCAGTTGTCTTCCGATAGATTTTTAGGGGGGTGAAACATATCGTTTTGTCCCCCCCCCCGCCCCATAATTCTGGAGGTGATAACAACAAATCATCGGATATTATGCAAAAATGGGTAAGGAAAACCCACCCAAATCATATACAAGTTGATTTTTACCTTACAAACAGTAAGGAATACACCAACATTTTAATTTTACGCAAGAAGTGATTTTCAAGACTGTAAAAGTTTCACTTGGCTTGGTTGGCTTCTGGTGACAATAAGAATGTTAGCCTCATGGAGCCTCTAAAAATTTCGGAAGACTTTCAGCCTTTTGGTTGCTAAGGCCATTTGCCCACTTACGTACTCATTCATAACAATCAGCCTCTCTGTGACCCCAAGGCTGTTTTATTTAATGGCCATTTTATTTCTGCATTGATATCTCATATTTCATTCATTCGATTTCCTTGTGGCTTTCAGGTTATTGTTTTCGTAGGGCTATAAAGCTTAATATGTACTTAAAATCTATTCGATACATTCAGTGTTTCTTGAGAAAAATCGAAGACAACTGATTTTCAAACTTGTAACATGAGCGTTTGCAAAATTATTTTGAGCTGAAATTCGGAATGTATATAAAAATACATTCATGCCCAACATGACATGGACATTTCTACTTAAATGAACAGAAATGTCGAAAAGTTGCTATTTACCGACGTACTTCTGTGATGAAACTGTAACATTATGCAGGGGTGTATCCAGGATTGTTTTTGCGGGTGGCTCGTGACCATAATAAACTCCGCAAAAAGTTCGGAAATCTGAGTTTGTTCGATGATTACTCCCTTTTCGTAGTAGTAATTAATCCGTGCTTGGTACCATGAGAAAGATTATTTTATATTCTTTAAAATGATACCCTACTTGTTAATTATGCCATCGCGGAAAATGCAGTATATAAAAATATGGGATAAAGTCTAAATTGAAAAGCTGCAAAACGACCGGTGGCCACAAAGAGTGAATAAAGAACATGTGCTTTTGTATGGAGTTTTGTCTTTCATTCTCAGTTAGTCAGTCATGCATGTCATTTTCAAAAGGAGACCCTGTCACTTCAAGTGTTCATGACTTTGTAAAATAACCCAAGCTCGGTAAATCACCTAATTTCTTATTTCCCTGTTGATGAGTGAGTTTACCAATGTCTCTTTGGCCATTATGAATTGTAACACGAACATAATCATAGATTCAAACAAACGTGTACACAAGCAAACAAGCAAGCAGAAAAAAAACATGAATGGACATTTAAAAACATAACTCAACCATTCATCCTTAAAGCGCAAGTTTAGTTTCGGCGTAGTTTTGTTATTTGAAAACTTTTTGCCCAAAGGTCGTATCACACGAAAAACAGACTCTGAATGTATTTCGTTTGTTTGTTTGTTATTAATTATTGAAAAATCTCGGCCCCCCGAGATTTTTTAATAACTAATTTCATAATAATAATAATTAAAAAGAAGAAAGACATACAGAATCTGGTTTTAGTGTGATATGACCTTTGGGCAAAAAGCTTTCAAATAACGAAACTAAACTTGCGCTTTAAGGTCATAAACCAGTGAAGTGGCAGGGGCTCCTTTTGAAATTGACATTCATGTCTGAGCAGTTTAGAACAAACGACATAACTCCATACAAAACAACACGTTTTTCCATGACAACAGGTATTTTGCAGCTTTTCAATTTACACTTTATCCCACATTTTCAAATACCGCCCTTTCACCGTTAGCATAATCATAACAAGTAAGGTATCATAACTTGTAAAATATCACATATTTTAAGGAAAATTGAATAATCTTTCTGGTGGTACCAAACATACCTTGATTACTACTAAAAAAAGGGACAAATAATCGATCAAAGTCAGATTTCCAAACTTTTTTTTAAGAAGTTTATTATGGACCTCTTTTCAAAATGAAATAACAAAAATACCAGATTAATGCCCGTCATTGTAAATAGGTTCTCGAAAAAATGTTTTTGGTAAAAAATGTGGACATTTTAAATCTTATTGGGTGTAGGGGGTTGTACAGCCCTCCCGACCTCTTGCATACACCCATATAACGGTATTGTTTTTCATTATTGTACAGCTGTGGTATGTATGCATGCATAATATGCCTGGAACATCGACACGCATAAGTGTCCAAGTAACGTGGACTGGGCTAAAAGACCGGGAGTTATTTCTATTCGTATTAGAACGTTCGCCGTTTAATGAATACGAATAAATATCCAAAAATTTATCAATGTGAACCCTTGAAAGGTCTGTAATGAAAGATTGTGAACTTTAAAAAATAATAATTACTGCACCCTCTACAATATTTTCACTAGTGTGGTCATTATTAAAAACACCCGCTTTTACGAAAAGGGGTCCCCCCAGATGATCTTTATGGGAAACCAGTAAGGCTGGCTTTCGCCTTAGCGATGGTAGAAACTGTAAGATGCGCGTTTGCAAAATTATCTTGTGTTGAAATTTGGAATGTATATACAATACATTCGTGTCTATCATGATATGGAATTTTAAACTTGAACAAATGACCAGAAATATCAAAATTACGGACTTACTTCTGTGATGAAACTGGGGCATATTGAACTTGTACATTGATTTTCCTGATTTTTTCACTACGATAAAATTCACAGTCTATACAACCTGTATGTACACAAAACTTTAAAAGAAGGGTGCATTATTTGTATGCAGGGATTATTTGAATTTCGACCTTTTTTGAGTTGACTTGACCCTATGCAATGTCCGCGGCTTCCTGTTACGTAATCCAATTAATTTTTTTAACAACCTAGGGAACACCGCTTAAGAACAACATATACAAAGGCACGTAAACAGTAAAGAAACATAAATGTTGTACAACACTTTGATTTTACCACATATTTCGTACTGCAACCTAATCTGGGCCAATTCTAGAACCTGCACCCAACCTCTCCTCCTTTTACAGAAAAAAGCAATTCGAATATGCAGTGCTGCTGGTTACAGAGATCATTCTGATCCTCTATTTACTCGATTTAAAACTCTTAAAATCAACGATATACACTTTCTACAAACCGCCCTCTTTATGTTTCGATATAAAACTAACCTCCTGCCCCCGTCATTTATTACTATGTTCAGAACAAACCAAAACATGCACCCATATTCCACTTGACGAGAGGCCGATTTTCATTTACATAATCCAATTACAACACTAGCACATGTCTATTAGACACTCTGGTCCAGATGTGTGGAATTCCATTCCGGTTGAAATACGCAATTGTCATTAGCTTTATTCCTTTAAACGTAAAGTTAAACACATGCTAATCACCCAATATTCAACGTGATCGGACAGTTATACTTTCTATTGTAATTGTTAATCTATGCCATTCCATTCCGATATCTCACTCATATTTCCAATTACCAATGTGTGTATTATTTCAAAGCATGCTGTATGTGCGTGTCCGTGTGCATATAAATACAGATGCATGCATTACGTGTACTATTACGAAATATTTATCTATTACAATTTATAACAATGTACTTGCACAATGTACCAATACATTATTATTTTGTAAACACAGTAATATGATATTGGGCATCCCGCTTTTTTTCTACCTCATAATACAGAAATGAATTAAGTCAACTTTATGATTGTAATGTGTTTTGTAATACACTTCACTAGTCTCTATTTTCCACAGTTTGCATTATAGGACTATCATGCTTCTGAGCTTAGCTTATGTGTTAGTCCTTTTTTGTATAGTATAATAACATATCAAATCAATTATTGCATTACAACATGTATAAATACGTATATAATTTGTGATTTGTTTGTAATTTTGTGATTGTGAAAACGAACCATGCAAAATAAATAAATAAATAAATAAATAAATAAATAAATAAATATATAAATAAATAAATACATACATAAATATGAAAAAAAAATGCAAATTACGGGGAAAATGTGTTAGAAAAATTAAGTGTCATGCTAAATTAAAAACGTATTGTTTTCAGATTCCATTTAAGTACTTGTATGGATTTTCTTGACGTAATGAGAAAGGAAGAACTCCCACGTGTATACTTGTTTCTCCTCAAGGAAACAAATTCAAGACAAATCCTTCCAGTCTGGATATACACTCTCGTTAGTGTATACACTGGTGTAAGTTTCAACTTACTTGGTTCATCGGGGATTTTTTTACTGCTCCCAATCACGTCACTGTTCTATGTAATCTAACTCCCTATCCATCATAATTATGTTGTGCTTGTAATTCACAAGATGTTCCTTTTTCATTAGCTAATGTACAACTTCTTCTCCTTCTCCGTCTTCTTCTGTTAGGTAGTAGAACCTCTTTGAAGCATACCCGTACAAATGATGAAAGGCTCTCATTGATACAGACAGTCTTAGCATTAAAAAACTTTAATATTGTTTCAAGTCTATATATACATTTTTTTTTAAAGTCTGGTGCATGATTGAATGACTAGTTGCCGAAGTCGACATCTTTTATATTCTCCTGGAAGATTTCGACTGAAGGTGAGTTGATGGCGCTCTGGGGCAAGGAGTTCCACAGACGGATGTGTCTGGAGAAAAAGTCCCCCTCAGCAATGATGTGCGGGTCTTAGGGATGATGAAACGGTTGCTGTGCCCTCTGGTTCTTGTGTCCAGTGGTGCTGGTGTGTGATGTCTACAAGGTTGTTGGTGACTTTGTACATCATTATGACTTTATGTATGGAGCGACGGTGTTGTAGAAGGTCCCATTTGAGGACTTTTAACATGGCGGTGACACTACTCTCCTGAGAGAAGTCATTTTTGACATATCGTGCAGTACACCGTTGAACAGACTCTACCTTGGCAATGTTTTCTTTATGCTAGGGTTCCACACACAGCTCGCGTATTCCAAGATGGGTCGAACGAGTGCGTTATAACATACTGTTTTATGTCTGCAGGATACTTGGTCATGTTCCGGAGCAGGAAACCAAGTATTCTCAAGCCCTTGTTGGTAATGCTGTCAATGTGCTTGTTCCATGATAACTTGTCAGTAAGCTCAACTCCTAAATACTTGGATGAAGAGACTGGTTTTAGGGGGAGGTTGTGAATTGAGTATGAAGAAACAATTACGAGGGTTTCGGCGTTTTGTGATGTGGAGGACATTGCACTTTTCTGGGTGAAATTCCATCAACCACTTCCGCTCCCAATCCTGTAATGAATTGAGGTCCTGTTGCAACTGCTTGGCGTCTTCAGCATTGTTGATGACTCTGTATAAGATGCAATCGTCTGCAAACAGCCTAACTTGAGTATTCACGGATATACAATCTGGCAAGTCATTGATGTAAGTGGGAAAGAGCAGAGGACCTAGCACCATGCCCTGTAGCACTCCAGTTGTTACAGGTGCTCGGTCTGATGACTCTCCATTGAGGACCACCTTCTGCACTCTTCCTTGCAGGAAGTTTCCAATCCATGTGAGGAGACTGTCGTGGATACCATAGAACTTCAGCTTGTGGAGGAGATGAGCATGGGAGACTTTATCAAAAGCCTTTGCAAAGTCAAGCAGTATAACGTCTGTTTGTAGACCATTGTCCAAGTTGTGAGCGATGTTGTCGACAGCGGTGATGAGATGTGTTTCGCATGAACGAGCCTTACGAAACCCATGCTGGACATCAGTGAGTACGCTGTGAGCATCAAGATGCTGCATGATGGCACTGTGGATTATGTGTTCCCGTAATTTACAACATCTGACTGTCAAGGAGATTGGATGATAGTTGGCCGCCTTGTTCCTGACACCTTTCTTGAATACAAGCGTCACCAGAGCAGATTTCCAGACGTCTGGCACAATCCCTGTATCAATTGAAGCTTGATAGATTATCCCAAGTACAGGCCAAAACTGTCAGCTAACTCTTTCAGGAGTCGGGCAGGGATGGCATCAGGTTCTGCGGATTTGTGTGGATTAAGTTATTTAACAGCTTGGTCACACCGTTGACAGATACTTGGATGTGTGGTATCAGTGGAAATAGGCTGGGTCCAAGATCTGGGAGGTTGTTGGGGTCTGCTGCCTGGTTACATACTGAGCAGAACTGGTTGTTGAGCAAGTTTACCCTGTCTTTGTCTCCAGTGAAGGTTGCTCCTGATGGTCCTCGGAGGGGGGGGGGCTACTCCGTTGCTGTCACAACGTTTACTAGATATGTGACTACAGAATCGTTTCGGATTAGATCGAAGGTCAGGGCATATGATGTTATTGATGTAAGTTTCGTAGGCTTTCTTGCAGGCTTTTTGCATGTCCTTCTTGTACCTGGTCCACAGTCGTGTTTTTTTCTTATGACTGCGACAGGAGCGAGCTTGATTGTAGGCATGCTGTTTTTGGCGACTTAAACGCTTCATCTTCCGGTTGACCCATGGCTGATTGAAGCGTGAAATGGTCAGTTTAGATGGAGCTAATTTCAGGATATGTAGTAGATTGGACTTAAAGACACTATATAACACTATGGAAGACCCGTTTAAAAAATTGTCGAACTTTGCTATCTGACATATCTGACAGTGTTTGAATGGACAAATAAACACCCTAGAACACACAAGTTTGGACAGTTATGCTGTCACTAGTACAATATGTGCAGATACAAATTGGCACATTAATTTTATATCGGGCGATAGGAAATTCTGCAACACAGCAGTCTATGGAGAAAAGCTGGAATGGTCTCTCAATGATTTTCACTTTTGTTAAAGCACTGAATGATTGTTTTACACTGCAATTTTTTCAGGGCTTCATTTTTAGACTGTATCAAAGACACTAGTAGCATGGGGAATCATGTAGCTCAGATTTTTTTAAACTGGAAACATTGTTATACAGTGCCTTTAAGAGAAGTCCACATTTCATTGACACATGATGAAGATTCATATTTGGCAGTGAACTCTTTACTCATTTTCTCACTCTATGAATGGCATCCAAGTCTGCTTTATCTCAGAGATAAATTTTCCGTTTGGCTGGTTTTCGACACTTTGGTTGAATGTCTGAATTGAGGAAGACAATTTCATGATCGCTGATTCCAGAAATGGTGTGACATTTGTTGATACATGAAGGACGATTTGTCAAGAAGAGGTCAAGTGTGTTATCAAGTCTAGTTGGGAAGGTTACTACTTGATCAAGTCCAGCCTCGAACATGGTGGCAATCATGCTGCTACTAATGGACTGCGAGTACTGATGTCCAGACATTCAAAAGCCATCCCAGTCAATGTCCAGGAGGTTAAAGTCACTACCAATCCATAAAACAGATTTCTTGTTGTCCTTAGAGATTTGTTTGATGTTGTCGCAGAGACTTTCCATGTAGGTGTCATCTGAGCTTGGTGGGCGGTACACACTTCCCACAATGAGGGATTCTTCAGCAT
>JZLH01S0164765.1:28532-43916 GCA_001188425.1 Eucidaris tribuloides
TAAATAAATAAATAAATAAATAAATAAATAAATAAATAAATAAACATACAAAGCTTGACAGTCAAATCTTACCAATTGCGTCTTCCACAGATTGCAATGTTGAATCCAGTAAGCTGCGTTCGTTGACCTCCTGAGTACAGTCCCGAATGTCTCGGAGTAGAAGGGTGTACTTCGTGATTCGTTGGATAGGGGTTATCAGGAAATCTGTGAGTTGTAGTCGTTTGCATCGCGAGTCCTGTTCGCACAACTGGGGTAAAGAAGGTAAAGATCGACAACTGGAGTTAATGAGCCGCGTCACACTTTTTAAACATTATTATACATGTATGAATTTAAAATTGCACGGTATATATTTCCATAATATTGGTTAGAAAATTCATCAGCTATATCATTTATCTAGGTTCAAACAGATTCTTACAAGTTCAAGTATGTCATTCTGTAACATAAATAAAAGAAAAAAATATCCTACCAAATTTGCTGAAAAGCCGAAGAATTGAATAAACGGCCAAAATTCACCATATTTCCCAAGCAAAAACTAAAATAACCACCAAGTAATCTCATGAACATAAACGTCCTATTTGCTGACATCATTTACAAATCCTTTACACATTAATCAAGACAGTGTCACAATATGTCCGGACAGTCAAATTTGCTGACAGACTTGAGTTGAAAAAATTACGTCCAGCTAAACTAAATCACGAAGGCCTTAAACTTGTATTTCGATTTTAATTCGCTGAAAAAACTGTGAATTTGCAAATGATGTAAAACGGAAATGTGTAATTTTACACCTCCCCTACTACATGTTCGTAGCAAAGAGAGAAAGATTACGATGTCTTACCTTGCAGAACTCAACGAAGTCGTCTTGTTTCTTCAGCGAGTCGAGATATTGCAAGGCCCCCGAGTAGTTCATGCAGTAGCGAGAGTAGGCCGGACACACTTGGGTGGCGAACTGGATATATTGAGCAGAATGATCGAAAAATGGAGTCATTGATTAATTTATTTGATACGATTGCAAGAATATTTCTTTGCATATCGACTACTTTAACAAACATATTTTCTGTATTTGCTATTTGGTTTAAATACTATTTCTATTTAAACAAAAAAAATGTCCATTTAGTGTAACGTCAATAACGACAGTAGAAAAAGAAGCATTGCAAACTCACGGTCACCTTGAGGTTTGGGTTCAAAAGTAACTTATGTTTCAGGTGACGACATTTTCTTTAAAGTAAGCACTGTACAGCAATTACAGTTATAATTCTTAGATTCTTTCAAGGATTCTCAGCCAATTATATTCAAACTAATAAAAAAATAGATATGTTATCATTTCTACATGTTAAAGCAACAGTGATTCACTTTAGGAACCTTAAAGAGACCATAAACGACAATATAGTGACAAGAAACTTACATTTGCAAATGCCGCAACTATTGCCTCCGTGTGCCCAAACTCTGTCCTCGTGACCCGACTCGAGAAGTTCTTAATGAGATCTCGACAGAAAAGTGCACTGACCTGTTTGAATACAGAGTAACATATAGATAATGCTTAAATATCTTGAATCAACTGGTTGCCAGGGATGTGCGTTTCAACAGTTACTCATCTACTACTGAAAGCTGACTGCAAACTATTAAAGGGAAATGAAATTATTAGGAGAAGTGAAATTAAATTAGTTCAAACATATACCAATATACTGGCTGGAGTATTTATCAAGGCTTGGAAGGTTTGTCCTCACTCTGTATACTCAAGGAGAAATGAGTGTGCATTTACCAGTATTGAATTAAATTTAAGCCCTGATAGAATTTGAACCCATAGACAGCAACATACCAGATTTGATTGTCGCACTTTATCTGATACTAATTGTAAAACATGAAAGAAACGCTTGACTGCGAAATTTTCACAGAAATGGCGTTAAACAGTTTCTTGATTGATTCTAGGAACATTATGTCCTTAACTGAGAAGTGCTTCTAATCGTGCAATTTCGTCTTAATCCTCTAAAACTCATGATTCCAGATCACTACTAACATTATACGTCATCTCCTTCCAATGAGGCTGTGAGGATTGATATGGCAAAATTTAAAGTATTAGCGATAATTGCTGCTGTTCCACTGAAAATGCTAAAGTCGATATTTATTTTGAGCCGCAATTTTTCCCCAGTGATTTTGTTGAAGGTAAAGAATTACGTAAATAACCGATTGCAATTGCCACGATTTGATTTGATATGCCCTTTAGTTGGCTTTAAAATCAGGGACAAAACGCTGTATTTGTAAAATGACTTGATACGATTTCAGGAATTAGGATGGTTGATTGACGACATACAGTACGTAATGAATACCAACATGATATGTACTACCAGATTTAGAATTACATACCCATTGTTGTCGTCAGACGATAATTGCGTATAAATTTATAACCGCAATCCAATTTTCTCATAATATATCATTATACTCTTCCTTCACTTCTGAAAAAGTAACATGATTTCTTCACGCGATTTCAGTTATTGATATCGTATTTTGAGGAAACATGAATGTGAACAGTTCAATTACGTCAATTTGATGTGCCCTTTCGTTGGCTTTAAAATCAGGGACAAAACGTTGTATTGGTAAAATGATCCGACACAATTTAACCACACAATTTCAAGGAATTGGGATGATTGATTGACGACATACGTAAAGAATACCAACATGATAAGTATTACCATGCGGTATATTTAGAATTACATGCCAATTGTTGTCGTCAGACGATAATTGCGGATAAATTTGTAACCACAATCCAATTTTCTGGATAATTATCATTGCACTTCCTTCTCTTCTGAAAAAGTAGCTTGATTTCTTCACGCGATTTCAGTTATTGATATCGAATTTCGAGGAAACATGAACATGATTAATGACCTTTCGTTATTCGCGGTTGGGTATTTCGTTGTTCCTAAGAATGGCATTTTCAATTATATGCGATTTATGACCATCGTGCAGTTCAATTTTTACGTAATTATGTGACATTGCGTTATCATTTTTTCTCAAGAATTCAACCCTGTCCCAATTAGTAGGAAGCCAGATTGTCACCGTGTTCACCCTCCATATGCACTATCTCGGTTGAAGTAGTCGCACAAAATAACAATAAACTTACCGTGCACAATTCATCAACATTCGCGAAGAGCTTGACAATCTCTATGTGCATCAGATGACCTTCACATTGCAGCCACCGTAGTCTCTCTTGAAAAATCTGTCAACAAAGTTTGTGAAGGGAAAGGTTACAGTTAAAGTTTTCAGAACTCATGACCATCTTGTTATTAAAAATTGATACTCATATGAATGACTAAAAAACAGGCAAAGGCAGGCTGAACAGTAAGGTATTTGGGCGATGTCCGGTCGGCCGGTCAGATTTTTTTTTTTAACCTAGGGAGCCGAAACATTTGCGGTTGGGGCAGGTTAATCTGAATACAAGTTGCAACATGGGTAGGTCCATAATCGCACAGAAATCAACCCTGGTATGTGTTTCGTTTCATAACTGTTTAGCATTCATCAAAGTGATTGTAAAACTTAATGTCACATTTTTATGCGACGATTGAATTTCATCGTCAAAACGTGATCTTAACAGTGAATTACCAGTATTGTTAATGTCTAGACACATTGGGCGTTGGAATGTCCTTCCAATCATGGTGTGTGTTTCGTTTGCATAACTTGTTCTGATTTATATAACAGAAATTGTACAGAATTAGTTAAAATGGTTGTAAAACTTAATGTCACATATACATGCGATCATTAAACTTTATCGTTTACTCGTGATATTATAATAATTAGGGCAGTGACATGATTAGGAGAAATAAAAATGCCTTTTAGAGCCAAACTGGGTAAAAAAAAATAAACCAAAGATACACCAGCTGGAGTGGATCTCCTGGCTGGAAGGATTTGTCTTGAGTGTGTTTACTTAAGGAGAATCAAGCGTGAACATACCAGAAGTTTATTTCTTTCGAGGACCGAGAGAAATAAATCCCATAGAAAGCTACACAACAGATTTGTCTGTCACGAGGCATACTGATGGAAGTTATATTAAAATGAGGCAACATTTGACTACAAAATTTTCACAGTAAAATCCTTGCACAGTTTACTTTATTCTAGAGTAGTTTTACCCCAAGTTAAAGGACTACCCCAATCATGTCATTTACCTTCTAATGTATAACTTTCTCTACCAATATTGTTAAAGGTTAGTGACATGATTGGGAACACTTGAAAATGCGCCTCTAAGAACCGAATTTATCAAGTTGATAAATATATACACTGTTACACTAAGCTGGAATGCGATCTTCCCAGTTGGAAGGATTGTGCCTCTACCCTTTGTGTCCTTACTTACCGCCAGAGAATCAGCCATAAACATCTAGTTGTTTAATTTTATCTGGTACCAGATAAAAATAAGATCCATAGGGAGCACAACAAATACACTTAGCGTGTGATATTTGACATATTTAGTTATTTTTAGAATGAGTCAACCGGTCTTGACTACAAAGATTTTGCACAATCATCCGATATAATCCTTGCCCATAGTATTACTTGATTCTTAGGAGTTTAGTTCAGCCTCAAGTGAGGACTACCCCCAAATTTCATTGTCATTTTTACGATTCGGGAAGACCCGTCCGAATTAGAATGTAAGTTGTTCAAGCTCCGACCGTCTACCCACCTCGACGGTCAAGCTCGAATGAATTTTGTGACATTCGTCTCGGTCGATCAACTCGGAAATGATATTAA
Organism: Eucidaris tribuloides; assembly: GCA_001188425.1. Taxonomy (NCBI): domain Eukaryota; kingdom Metazoa; phylum Echinodermata; class Echinoidea; order Cidaroida; family Cidaridae; genus Eucidaris; species Eucidaris tribuloides. The sequence continues at coordinate 33,264 of JZLH01S0164765.1, forward strand.
AGATTCAAGTTCGCCACCCTCACTTTCCCAGCATAGCAATGAATATTAAACCCGCCATTTTCTCGGGGAAGGATTTTGTTTCACAATCTGACGTATTCGGTGTCAGTTTCGTAAGCTGAATAGTAATCGGATACTACACCCCGCTCATCGTAACAATAGATACAAAGACCAGCTAGAATATCGAGCATATCTTAGTCATGCAGCCAAGTCAACATTGAATATTTAGTATCAGGAAGTGTACAAACTGCAATGAAATGACGCTCACGTGTGTCTCCATGAGCATATCCCTATTATAATCGTCGGTTGCAGTTTAGTGTTTCAGATAATGTAAACAAACGTTTTTTTATGAAATAAAAGCGTATGAATGCGTAGGAATTCAATAACATTCATGACGTACAGGTAAAACAGAAATACATTCGAGTACTAATTTCTAAGTAATCGCGCCTATTGTCTCTGTAATTGTGCTGGATGTTTTGATAACTTTTATTGTTCAAAGTATAATTACATGTACATAAATTGTTAACGCAATTAGTGTTTTATAGACCTTCACTTTTACACCAAGCATCCATAGCTACAGAAAGTAAAAAATACCCCTGCACAGGTTAATGAAATCGTGTATGAACCAAGAAATCGCGGAGACAAGGGATTAAAATACGTACTTCTTTTACGACTAGTATATGATGAACCAAGTAGACACATTCGCTCCGGAATAACTCCCAGACCTTATCTCTCCTCTTCGTTTCTTCTTTTGAGATGGACATACCGTTAGGCTGCGTCGGTCCCTCTACTCGCGCTATAACGAAATCTTTCCAATGCTTGTCCTTTGAAAATAGACAGAAAATAAAACGGTGGTATGCCTTTTATTTTCTTTGATTAAAAGTACTGGCTGGTGACGGCTAAACGTTTGGAGAAGTATATAGTGTAACATTGATGGCTTAAAGGTACAGTGTATTGTTAAGAAACAATAAATTTATTGTCGAGTTCAATTCAGTTCAATTCGATTTACTACAAAATCCACTAATCAAAGCAGTTCGATGACTGATAAATGCCGGATAAATGACTGTTCACAAAGCACAAATTTATATTTGCATAATGTTCTTCGTTGTTCCTCGATGTTTTATCACCTATTATATTATTACTTATTATATTCCCAGTATGACTTTACTGTCTATTCAATGACATGCGTAAAACTAGTTCATCGTTACACCCATCATTACGTGAATAGTGTTTTATTGGACGAGATTTCTCAAAGTTTTCAGTTTCAACCCAATTTTCTACAATAATACAATGGAAGATGGTGTCAGAGTGTACAAATGACATCAAACTCACTTTGAACTCTGCAAATTCCAGCTCATCTTGATCGTGGATTTTGAAGTTTGAAAAGAGCGCCGTGATGTCTTCCATGCCACTCTTGTCTTTGTCTTTGCCCTGTAAAAACCACAATTAGGTAACAAAATTGATAGCATTGCTTTAAACATAAATGCTCACTTTACATTGTCACTAACATATATGCACAGTAAATCATAGTAATATAAAATCTGAAAACAATAGTGTGCTCGAATTGCCTTTAATATTACATTTTATGGGCAAACGAAATTTGGAGAGATGTAATTTATCCAACAAATTCTCTAGAAAAAACGAGATTCAGATTTTTTTTTGACATCTTCAGTGTTTGCCACATTGACATGTATATGAAAATAGCAATTTATGTCATTGATGGCTATTTTCATATACATGCCAGATTTAACAACACATCTACAAATAATACAGTGTGATGATATGTAGAAATGTACTTACAAATTTCTTCTTGAACATCGCGGCTAGAGTCTTCCGATTATCTGTGTGAGATGAAAAAAAATGGAATAATAAAAATGAAGTGTAAAACAAGAGACACATCCTCACAGTATCAAATAAGACAAATTATACAGACCTGTCGTCTTTCCTCTATTCTTTCTTTCTTCTCCGTTGTCGGCATGTCTTTATGATCTCTCCCATTGTTGAATGATACGTTTTGTTTGTTTGTGTGCATGGGTTTTTATACATGTTTGATCACTTGGGCGTTAATTGTTGTTTAATCAATGAATAGTGTAAGTTGATAGCTTATTTCGTAATTTTATCTCATGTGATATTATAATCATTTACTTTTACCCGCATTTCATATTCATTTGTATCAGTACATTAATCAGTTTTCATGCTATGTTATTTACACCTTATTTCTAGATTTATCCACGCTTTACAAGTCCTTTTTTAGGTGGGTCACTCTTTTCCATCAGTTATATTTTCTTCTGTCAAACCCACAAGGTACGCATTGATCCTTTCGTTATTCAATTCATTGTATACACTTTGTGAGTTTACACTATTACTTACTTTGTATTATTTTTCATAAATTTTAAAACAAATTCTAGTACATGTATGGCCATGAAACAAATTTGTTGGTTTTTTGTTTTACATAAAGTAGTGTATAACACGCAATACATATTTATTTATAATATTCCTGATGAAGGGAATAACCATTTAATCTGTTCTTTACTCTATTAATACAATGTTTGTTAAATATACATACCTGTTCCTTCTGATAAATCACTGACAGGGGCTGGACTCTCAAAACCCTGTGTAGCACTTGCTTCAATAAAATCTGTTTCCAAAAGAAAAAAAATGTCGATTGCTTGATTACCACTTGGTAAAACTGAAAAGCAAACACCATGAAAAAGCGTCATAATCACATGCTATCAAATGATATGTGTGTGTACTTTAATAGGTATCATACAATTGACATTAATCTTGCTTCATATTCTTTAAAAAAAAATGGATAAAAAGATCTCTTTATGTCGTTGTCTACTCCACCATATACTCATTGCTCCATACATTGTATGGAAAATCGTTTGTAACTTCATCCTAAAATGTGTACTGATTTCAGTGAGATGACTTTGATATCAGTGATTAGATGAATGAAACATTTTTCAACTCTCTCGGGAAAAAAATAAACAAAATAATTGATTGTAATCATAAATCACAAACAAACGAGAAAAATGAGGATAGACCCTTGTAGTACACTAATGGTACATGTAGAACGTACCAGCAATGGAAAACACAATCCACATTGAACGTGCATATACGCACACACACGCATGCATAGGTCTACACACAAATTAGACGCACAGAAAAATTCAAGATACAGAAAGAGACAGACAAACAGACAGACAGACAGACAGACAGACAGACAGACATCAACCGCTTCCCAGGGAAGCACAACATGGGAGGAAATTAGCAAAGCCTTGGTCCCTTACCTTGAAGATGTACAGCTGCCACAGCTGAAGAGAGGAAGATACACAAAAAAGGGAAAGAAGTGGGAAATGTGATCAATTAAGATGGAAATCCAAGGTAATATGTTTACGGGTTCATCATCAGTTCATCGGATCTTATTGCTCATTAAAATGTGAAGTTAAAGGAGCTAACATTGTGGAGCTTCAATTTTTAAAAAATGTCCAACTTTGATATCTGAGCTACATAGTGTTTAAATGGACAAATAAACACCCTAGAATACAACAGTTTGGAAAGTTATGCTGCCAGTGGCAAGATATGCATGAATAAACAATTTCCACTCCGGTGGAGGATAAAATAGCCTAGATCCACACACAGTAAAACTATGGAGGAAATGGGCAGGTGAATCTGGTCAACTTGTAGATTTTCACTTTTTAAAGCACTAAATCATCATTTTGAAATACAATTTTTTCAGGGCTTCATTTTTAGACCTTATCAAAAACACATAGATCTAGACCATGGAGGATTATGTAGCTCCCATTTTTTTAAAACTGTGGTTATTGTTAGCCTGTGGCTTTAAATTACATTAGGTCTTCAACCCTTTCAGTACCTCGCTCAAAGTATCACATTAAATGCCTATGGAGTTATGTTTCAATGGCATATCGAAGGATCAAATATGCAAAGAACAATTTGAAAATTGCCATAAACAGATCATCGGTTCTAAAACAAAACAATTAATTACATACACAAGACTTGAAATAAAAACTTTAATAAGAGATGAAATATTTGCAAAGAACGAAATCGGTGTGAAGTAGTACTACCATTCTAGCTCTGACAAAAAATAACTTCGGATACTGCCAAGTTGTTGTTTCCCAACTTTGAAAGATATCTTGATCAGAATCAAAACAAAGGCAATCCGTTCTAGACAACCAGTTTGTCATTAATGAGTATGTTTTCATACACAAACATGCTATTAGGGTGGGGCATGTATAAGTTGTCTAAACATTTTTGCCAACATTACCCACGTAAAAACAACAATCGCTCTAATTGATAAGGAGGCCTCGCAGTGGAAGGCAGCATGTCTAGGGTAAAACTGACTTAATGGCTTTTTCCAGGGATTCAACGAGCTGATCCATTTTCTGACATTATGACTAGTCTGATTAGGTACCTGGGAACTTTTTTTCAAGATTATTTTGTATAAATTTTTTTTTTACCAAAACGTCTTTATACTCGGTGGATCAAGGGATTTATTATTTGTTTCGACTGAAGGGCTTCATTTGTAGACCGTATGAGAGACATTAGTAGGATGGACGATCAGGTAGGGTTAAGTTACTCAGCTTTTTGTTTTTCCTGTAAACATTGTTAAAAGATGCTTTAAAAATGAACTTACATGCTAGAGTTGTACTGGCTTCGCTCATTATGCTTGCTCGATGTTCGTGGGTAGCACCCGGCATTCCTGGAGGGAGCAGTAGGTCCATCTGAGGAGCATTTTCACCAAGAGTTGTAGAAGTACCAGAATTTCGGGGAGGCGAATCTGATTGGTCACTGTGAATGAAAGAGAACGATATCTGTAAAGTGATATGGCTGCATACACTGATATCAATACAATCAATTAGAATCAGAAATACAGTGATATGACATGGCATGCACAGTGCGTCAGCGCTTCTGACTAGGTGAACTTTTACGTTGCAACACTAATTAATGAAAACATAATAATTGAAGAGCTTTTGACTCGAACCACCTAGATAAGTCCTGATTAAAATCTTCACTTATTCCTCAGTAATTAGTGTCGCAATGTAGGCCTAATAATAAAGAATCAAACGCTTCATTAAAAGTACTGACGCACATCGCCTGCCACCTAATAAAATACTAGCTGATTCATGTAGGGAGTAATGTCGATATGACGGATGGACGGGGTATTTGTGGCTCACCTACACGTTTATCGACCTATGTACGTAAATGTAGAAATAGTAAATCGAAATGTCTTCTTTTAATATATTAGCTCACAGCAAGAGTCTTACAAATTTGTAACTCCTTGGAAAAAATACTTTCAATGTGAATTTTAAGGATACACGTTTTGTATCTATGCACTTGGACATTGGTCGTAATGAATAATTTCACATAGCAATACCATTCTAGTAAAACATTCAGTCCAACTTCTTATTGAACTTTGTACCATTCTTCTGAAAATCCGCCAATTTTAGAAATGTTTTTTTCCTCAAATTTAGATGCAAAAGATATAAAGTGAAAGAGTAAATTTAACGGTCCGTCTGGCAGATTATGGGTCACACCAAGGAGGGGTTAGGGTAAGATTTCAATATTAATAGCTCCACCTTAATAGTATCGCTTCGTTAGGCGAAGATGTGTCAGTTCGATTTATGGCCGTTGGTTTTCCAGGACCACGGGCACGAAGACTGACAACAAGTTGCATTATCTAGTCAGGGCGTTACCTGAACAATGGCTAAACTGGTTTGTCGAAAGTCCGGAAAATAATACTCCGTCAAAAACTGTCATATTTTTTTTAATCTGCGATATTTTGTACGATACAACAACAAGAACAACAACAACAACAGTATCAAGGTCTCCACTAGTTGGAAAGCGAGTTGACGTGAAAAACAAACACAACGATGGATGAAAGCAAGGGAATCATTCGGCCTCCAGCTAGACCTCTCAACGTGAGGTGGTCACCCTCATTATGCGATCTCCTTTCCCAGAAACAATCTGATTTTGCTTGATATGCATCTGTCAATTTCATCTTTCAACATCAGACATTCTACCTCGAACTCGAAGAGAGGACTTTACGTATTCATGACCTCCGGTTGCACGACATTTACAGGTGCAAGTTCACAACCAACCTGTTTTGGCATTATCACGTTGGCGTGAGGTTTAACCAAAGACGTACACCGGTAGGTTGAAGGTCCATGTTTTAAGATTAACGACTCTATTATTTTCAAACACACATCAGCTGGATTGTTGCATGTCAAATAATGTGGCTTGCACTCTCGCTCTCCATTTAAAGACACCATTTACATCGTGGAAGTCCCATTTAAGCATTGGTCAAACTTTGTTATCTGACATCTATGATAGTATTTGAATACAGAAATTCGACACCTAAGACAGATACACTGCCACGAGCAAAATACGTACATGTTGATATAGGTACCTGAATTAGGGGCAAAAATTCTATAACAGTCCGTGTGAGATTACTGGAATGGTGGTTCATTGATTTTCACTTTTTAAAGACACTTAATGATCGTTTTGAACTGCAATTTTTTCAGGGCTTCATTTTTAGACCTTATCAAAGACACTGGTAGCACGAAGAATCACGTACAGCTCACATTCTTAAAACGGAAAACTTTTTTTTTAACGATGCCTTTAAAATAGTACGTGACTACATTTAGCAGGGTCACAATCATATCTGAGTAAAGCATAAAAAACAATAATGTGTGCGAGGCAATCACGGCGTTGGCATTGAGAGGTGACAATGACGGACTGGCGAGATAATGAGCCTTGGTGGCCTTATTGGAAGATTGACCAACAATCATGGAACAGATGATACCCATTGATCCAACTGACAAATTAAGAAAAATCACATCGATCGATGCTCCTCAGACGACCCCTAACCAAGGCATGCCTGCCTTGCATCATGTCATCTTTGCTAACAAAGGATGTCAATCATTTTTCTGAGGGGTGGAGACAAAAACAAATCTAGTCGCATGTCCTACGATACACGATGAGCATCAGATATTACGGCCACTATTTTGGTCGTAAAATCAACGCATGAAGATCAACAGTTTGAAACTATCGTACTTCCGGTTAATTAACCCACGCAGCTCGGTAATTTGCAGAAAGTCAAAGTCTATGTAGAGGCTTCAATGAATTTGGAAACAACAGGATTACAACTGGTATATTGATGATGAACAATACGAATCATTAGATGTTGGATATGGATGGGCTTACACACGCAGACAAAATGAAGGAAATACTTATAATAAACAATAATTAGAAAGTGAAAGCATTTGGTGGCGTAGTGAAGTGGGCATTCAGTCTTTACTTGAATAAAGTGAGCAATTTGAGTTTCTAATAAGGCAGTTTGAGAGTGTTGATTTGATAAAACCCAATCTTCCGGAAGCCTCGGACTTCCACCCAATAGAGGTAAATTGGACCCTCTTCACAGGATTCATAACTACGACACCGAAAGCACCAAGATGCTGATTAAAATGATGTCGAAATTAAACTTACTTGCACGAAACGTCCTCGGAATCCCCCGCGACCTCATTGGCTGCCGCGGCCAGCTGGGAGATGACAGCTCCTCGTCTCTGATGGATCCGGGAACCAGGTGGTCGGGCCGGTGGGTCGTCCTCGACATCGCTACTGGCTGCATTCACCTGGAACGTCAAAACAAACATTGTCTCTCAGATATTTTCACTTTACTCCACAAGACTGACATTTTTCGATCCTCCGATAAATGAACGTATACGGTTTACACATAAGTGTGCCGAACAGTTTTTGATTTAGACTCCACTGGTCTGCGCTATTTTGATATTAGGCGAATTAATAACTTATATTCCATGTACATACATAATTTATTCGCTCAATACATTTTGGTTATCTATTTGAATTGAAACGTGAAATCTCGGTTAAAATACCATGTCCGCACTTCTTACTCTTCACTGGAATTTCTCACTTTTATCAACATCTCAAAAAAAAAATTCTTTGTGTTTTCCTTGACACAAGTTCGTAAATGATCGTGAAAATCGCAGTTATAAAATTTCTCGTTCTCTCTGTAGATAAACCTCGAAGTATTTTGTGTTACGGCTGCACAAAAGAATGAATGGAAGAATTCACTAAGAAATTGAAAATAAACAAAACAAAACAAGAAAAACATTAAAAAAACGCCGACAACAAACAGAAAGTTCAACCAAATTGCAATAAACACCTGCTCAATTTTCACCGATGCACGGAGCAGCTTATACTTGGGCGTTCGCCGCAGAAGACGCATTTTGAAAGATCCTGAAAAACCACCACTGGTCCGCAGATTGGAAGAACCGATTACTTTTTGTCCGGAATAGTACTGTAGTATCAAAGCCATGCACACGCTGTCATGAAGTGTGCCGTTTATCGGGCGGGAACTAAATGCGACATGAAACTTCCAGGCGACACGTCTCCACTGCATGAACTCTCAATGAATAGTAACGTCGAAGAGAATGATAACAGAGATCTTGAAGATCACGAGTCCCGTGGATCGCCAACATCTGAATTACTCATGACATCATCCCGTATGCAGTCAGCGTCCACAAAATGTGTACAATCATCACACACGAGTATCCTCTGTTACTGATTGACTCCTTGATTTCCTCTCGCATGCATGAAGCTTCATTCCCGCGTATTTATATGAGCTCAAACTTCAGTGATCACTGAGAGCTCGTCGGTAACACGCGCATGCGCAATGGATAGAATCGACGATATTTGCGTTGATGAACCCATGATGAAATCAACACTATAGTGCGGGTAGTATAGCCGTGGCTGTGTTTGTTTCATCTAATCGCGGTGATGAATTCTGATGAAATCAGTACTGTCAGTTGAAGTTGTTTATCTGTCACCGACTTAAGTGTCTGATGAAAAGCCAGTGAGGCATTTGCAAGGGCAGTAAATGATATTGATCATAAACTGTATTGTGTCCTTTATTGAATATCAGTTATGCAACTTCATATTTTAGTTGTTTATTTGCCAAATTTTTGAAGCGATTAACTTTCTGTTCAATTTAGGATTGTTATTCAATTTGCAGTTGTTACAAAACAGACATACTTTTATGCATTGAATGTGATTGTCTTGCTGGACCTAGCAGGCGTGTATAAAATTGAGTGAGAAAAATAGGAGGGACTACATGTAAAGTAAACACATATTTGTTGTTCTTATGATACACGTTGGTCTGTGCAAAATGGCGAACTTTGTCAGGAGAAGGTGAACAAATACGTGTTGGACGTGCACTCAGGATTGCTGGCTTCTGTTTACTTCAAGGGCGGGTCCAGAAACGAGTAAGAAGGGAACTTGGGGTGCATTGGGGGGGGGGGATGAAAGTTGGCTATTTATGTTTATTTAATTTAAGTTTAGACGTGATCCCATATTGTTTTTTTTTCTGAGTGAACTTCTAGCATGTCCCACCTTTTCAGGTACTGATATTGACTAATGCCGACATACCAACGGACAAAGCAATTTATTTATTTATTTTATTTTTTATTTTTTATTTTTATTTTTTTTTTTTGGGGGGGGGGTTTCACTTGATATGGTGTTATCAAAAACCACTTGTGATGACAAGGCACGGTTTTCGTCTAATTCCCCTTCGCAGACACTGGGCGGGGAAGGAGTAACCGTGAAACACAGAGAGATACACACACATACACACAAAGACGTATACATGTACATGCACGCGCACAACACAACATGATGTACCCACGAGCTCGAATAATGCACACACACGCACACACACCACACCCACACACAAGCACAAACACACAAACGTACGCTCACACGCAAGAATACGTATAGAAACACACAAAATATGATTTAACGCCGGAAATAAACCACGGTTTTTCTTTTATTTCCCAAAATAATAAGTGAAATGAATGCATTTACTAAAGTTATAATCCACGGATATATATATGTCACACTGCAATAAGCACTATATATTCGGATTCACGACGAACATTTCTTACAATACAAGTACCACACCTGCCTATGGGTAAAATCCCCATGGTTTATCCACATTAGATTACTAAGAATTGTTTCATAATATTATGTGGGTGCATAAAGATAATTGACATCTTTCTTGCACTGTTGTACAAGTCACACGCCTTGTATCCCTTTGCATGTCACAAACAACTTGCCCACAAATTGCATACTAGTAATCTAACTAGACAATCATATTGCTCATACTTTCATCTTCAACCCTGGCTTCTAAGTACTCCAAGGCAACAATACTACCAGCGGAGAGTGTGTGGAACAATAACCAACGTTTATTCCCTCAAAATCTAACGTGTATACCAATAATTTGTAGTAGGGTCCATTTTTTAAGCCTCTCGGAAGGAGAGGTGGACAACATTGGGACAGAGGAACAGGGTTAGTGCTCTGTCCTTTCAGTGTAGTAGGTCCATGCTCCGAATATATTCACAGGTAATGTAGCTTACGAGGGTGCTGGAACATACCGACCCCACCCGAGCAGCCGATTCGAATGCCTACATCAAGTCACGATGATCGAAGAAAGTGATGGGGCGGTTATGTGCTATTATTTTACACGAAACGGAGATTTTAGCAATAATTAAGTAATCATTACATTGAGGTGTGTGGTTATTTTTGGTACCGCCGGCTGTTCTATCCAATTATTGCTGTCTT
>JZLH01S0164787.1:21831-39038 GCA_001188425.1 Eucidaris tribuloides
GTCGGTGCTCAACAGGGTACATGTAGATTCTTTACTAATCGGATTTTGATGTAACTAGGACCAAGTATGTACTATGAAACACCAATGCACTGATTAAATTTTGGAGCTGAAAGTTCAAAGGTCAAAGGTCACCGGGCCTAAAATATGTCTGATTTGGGCTCGTTACCGCGATAACTTGAGAACGGCTAGTCGGATTTTCATGTAACTTGGTTGAAGTATGTACTATGAGACACCAATGAGCTGAGTAGATTTTGGAGCTGAAAGGTCAAAGGGCTCGGGGCCTAAAATATGTCTGATTTGGGCTCATTACCGCGATAAACTTGAGAACGACCAGTCGAATCTTCATGTAACTTGGTTGAAGTATGTATTATGAGGCACCAATGAACTGATTAGATTTTGGAGCTCAAAGGTCAAAGGTCACCGGGCCTAAAATATATCTGATTTGGGCTCATTACGCGATAACTGAGAACGGCCAGTCGGATTTTCATGTAACTTGGTTGAAGTATTTATGAGGCACCAATGAACTAATTAGATTTTGGAGCTGAAAGGTCAAAGGTCAAAGGGTCATCGGGCCTAAAATATGTCTGATTTGGGCTCGTTACTGTGACAACTTAAAACGGCTGGTCGGATTTTGATGTAACTTGGGTGAAGTAGGTATTATAAGGCACAATGAACTGATTAGATTTTTGGAGTTCAAAGGTCAAAGGACAAAAGGTCGCCGGGCCTAAAATATGTCTGATTTGGGCTCATTACTGTGATAACTTGAGTATGGCTGGTCCGATTTTGATGTAACTTGGGAAAGTATCTAATATAAGGAACCAATTTACTGATTGGATTTTGGAGATGAAAGGTCAGAAGTCAAAGGTCACATTGCCTCATGTCCGAATTGAGCCCATTGTCACGATTATTTAAGAACTGCTTATTGGATTTTACTGTAACTTGGTCAAAGGTTACATGGGCTTATTCATTCTCATTGGTCTTGCTACCTTGGTAACTTAAGCTTTTCAAATTACATCAATTGGATGGGAGTGCGTACTGCGGAGGCATACCATCGACTGCGCGCAGTCGAACTGCTCTAGTTTATTTTAGAATGAGACGTTTGACTACAAGATTTTCACAGGATAATCCTTGCATAGTTTACTTGCTTCTAGAGTAGTTTCAGCCGAAGTTGAGACTACCCCCGATCATATCATTTACCTTTAATGTTGTCGTTTCATTTATCTATATATGTTAGCTTTGGAAAGGCATAATCTTATGAATCTGCTCCAGCCAAAGGAATACAATACGTGGGTGTAATGCAAGGGGGAGGGGGGGGGGTCTGTGAGGGTCGTATGACTTTGACCCCCCCCCAAAAAAAAAAAAAAAAATGAATAAATAAATGAAAATTAAATAAATAAATACATAAATAAATAAATAAATAAATAAATAATACATTTAAATAAATAAATTGAAATAAAAAGTAAAAAGTTAAGTCCACATTTTTTCCTAAGACATTTTTTGGGCTGTTCAACTACAAGAAATCAAATAATTGTGTACATGGAAACCTAGTGTGTTGATTCCAAGACCACAGGCTCTGAGACTGGGGCCGCTTCAAAACACATTTCCATAGGCTTTGTACAGGTGACCCCGACTGAGACTGAGACCGAGACCACCAGAAATTGGGCCTTGAGGCCATCCTCGAATACAAGACAGGAAAACATCTGATCGTCTGGAAACCTGAGCAGTTCCTGCTTCCATCATTCATACTCAAATAATTCCCATGATCTTTCCTTCATTCTTGCATGTCATTATTATCATGTGATAGTTGTAGTGCAACATGTATGATATTGGATGCACTTGAGTGGTGTATCATTGTATACAGATAGCATGAATATAGTACAAACTGAAGAAATGTAGTACAAACTGAAGATGAGTGCAATATGAATGATGTGCCACAAAAGAAATCCAATATTTACATGAAATGAATGAGATTATTCAGAGAGGGGAAATGTGTTGTCATAGATTGTTTTAAAATGGTGCCCTTTGGGTGAAGGAGAAACTAAGGGATCAAAATGGCATCCGTCTGTCTGCCCATCCGTTATCCATCACACAGATAAGATTGATTTGCAAAACAACATAATTGTATTACCAACTGTTTTCAAACCATCTGAACTGATGGTTTTCTAAAAATGTCACTGTAGTACAGAAGAGAGTAGTTAGATAACTACATAACGCTTCATCTTCTACCCAATCCTCATGCTAACAAAGAACTAAAACAGAAATCTATGTGTGGGACAATGTTAATTTTGAAGATTCCGACGCTAGGGCCAGCAGTGGAAGTTGCACCTGTTTAAACCATTAATCCTACAACTAAACACAACACAAAAAGTAAGTTCCCCCTTTTTCCAAATACAATAACTTTTTAACGAAATGGTTTTGAGCTCACACATGCATGATCTGACGGATCAATCACATTTTCACACGAAAGTTAAGGCAACACGTGTAAGAACACCCCTGGTAAATTGTACTGCTCAAATTTGTTTCGTTAAAACGTTTCGGTATTTTGATTTAGGGGGAACTTACTTTTTGTGTTGTGTTTAGTACATATGAAGTGAACTATTCACATATAATGCAAATATAAAATGCTTTCACCTGGAAGCTAAAAAAAAATATGGATCTCTTGTAAAAAAAATTTCATCATCAACCAGTACTCCAGTTTATTTTCAATGCCATTCCTATCATTTTGTCTTCTAATAGCTTTCACAAATTGTTGCCAGGCCAATGGCCTTGGCATGGTGATCAAGTGCAGAAAGGAGAATGCAGCATTGAAGGAATGCATAACCAGGTAGTAAGTATCTGGTCTTCTGTGTCACTTTACTTTCTTGAATGCATAGTAGATGACGGACTTGAAGTAACTGAAAAAATCATTACGCAAAAGCAAGCTTTGTTACCCTTTTGTCGTGTGAACCTGGGGCTGCTTGCAAGAAAGCCTGAAGTCCTATAACTCCACAGACAATTCCATGGACAAGTCAGAATGCATTTCACGAAACCATGACATGCTAATTTCATGGACAAGTCCAGTGACAAAATTTATGACGACTCTGGAGCCATCATAAATCAGACGCCACCTACAGTTGGACTGTACGTGTGAGGCTTCAAGAATCCAAGAATTGTCAAATAAAGCTAATAGAATTTTACAATAATAAAAACATTAAATCATGCAATGAAACGATAATAAAGATAATTGACATTTGAGAGTTATTATGCATGTGTTATTTTTGTAATTAAGTGATGCTTTATGTTGACAAAAATCAGTTTCTCATAATTTCAATGAAATATTTGTCGTTAATTTCAGTTCACGCTGGAATAACACATTACAGAATGTTCCCAGTTATAATACCCTTTATGACAAAGACTAGTTTACTATCAATTATGATTGTAGTTGGAGATGTCATGGTTTCGTGGAAGACAAATTGTCTTCCCTGACATCTCCAGACACCAGCGACAACATTAGCACTGGACTAGTTGGCAGGGTTTCGTGCAAGTGGCCTCTGGTTTGTTTGTCATGGATGTCTGTCTCCTATCATATTTTTTAACGTTAAAAGAAGGAAAACACTCTGTACAAGTAATTAACTCTTTTGTTTTGATGGATGATCTGCACGCCCCTAGCCGTGCTTCATTGGCTGATTTGCATAGGAATACTCGAGTCATTTACATCAATGCCTGTCTTGGAAAAGTGGGTACTATTGTTCTGCCCCACTCGTAATCTCACGATATGTGATTCTTCATACCATTACATAAGACCTTCCAGAATATCTCTCTTTTCTACAAAAAATGATTCAGAGTAAATTAATGTAGCACTGCAGGGTGTTAAAGTGATAGGCTGACATTGTGGAGCTTCAATTTAAAAAATTGTCAAACTTTGATATCTGAGCTACATAGTAGTGTTCAAATGGACAAATAAACACCCTAGAATACAAAAATTTGGAAAGTTACACTGCCAATGGCAAGTTATACATGAATAAACAATAAAACTCGGGGTGAGTTTTATTAACCTTGGTGTACTCACAGTAAGTCTATGGGAGGAAATGGGCAAGTGAATCTGGTCAACTTACGATTTTCACTTTTTTAAAGCACTAAATAATCATTTTGAAATACAATTTTTTCAGGGCTTCATTTTTAGACCTCATCAAAGACACTGGTAGCATGGGGAATCATGCAGCTCAGATTTTTTTAACTGTGGTAAATGTTAGCCAATACCTTTAAATATTGCGCGTAAAGAGTTTGTAGTATTTTTATACCCCTCCAAAAAAAAATGAAGGGGGTATAAGGAATCGGCATATGGTTGGGTGGGCAGAATAAACTACTTCATCAGTTTTTGACCAATGCTCCTGCAATTTGGCACACGCATTCGTCTTGGGGTGAAGATGTGGTAGATACATTCTTTGAATGTGTCGGAAACTGCCTTGCCATGGTAACGCCATGTTATGGCAATAAGTCAAGGATGTGATGGAATGAGGGTATTAATCACCATCAGTGATATTTCTAGTTTTCAATGGAAATAGTAGAATTTATCTCAATTTGTGGGGGGGGGGGGGGAGGCTAATAATTAAGTATAATTATATATCTAACTGTGTTGGCTTGCTTTATTTCTCTTTTCTCCTGCCAGCTACAATGATAAAGACTTCTTTGAGATGTGCAAGCAAGAGTACCTCGTGGAGAGGAAGGAATTCCGAGATACCGGCGTGAGGATGCGGGACAAGCTGAAAGAGAAGGAGAGCATCTCGCCTCAAACACAGGCACAAACGTGAAAGTATTCAGAAGAAACATTCCTGGAGAGAAGGAGAATGGACTTTATCACTCTATCAAGTCGTTGGTTGTCCAGCAAAAGGGCCCTAGCAAATGTTCCCGGCAGAAGGGGGTTAACCTTTAGTTGCCTCTAACTTGAAAACCATTGGCTCTTTTCAAATGAAATCAAAAGAAGTGTGATAGTTTTAGATCCTTCTGCGAGTCTATTAAGTGCAAATATCAAATAAGGCAATGTTTCTCAAATTAGAGAACAATTACTGTTAAGGCCCTTGTGCCAGGAACATATGCTAGTGCCCATGTGCCGGACAACGGACGAAGTTGTGCCATTGTTGATGTGAATTATGTTAAAATTAATGTTAACCAGGGTTGGTGGATTTACATTAAGTGATTAAATGAATTATTTTTTTAAATCATTGATTTAAATGAAAAACACAGAAAATACACTAGAATCTTGTCTTGTAATGAAAATGGTTGGAAAAATCATGACAAAAAAAACAGATTTTGTTAAATTTTTGGTTTAGAAAATTGAAGTATCAAAAGTTAAATATTTTGAATAATGAATTGATTTGAATTCTGTCAAATCAAACTCCTTCTTCTACTTGTGAGGTAATATTTGAAATATACTGTATCTTTTAGAAAATTCATCAATCTTGATAGTGGCATATATTGATCTGTTGAGATGTTTCTTTTTACACCAACATTGAGGGAAAAAAATAAAGGCAAATTTACAAACACAAAAGATGTCCCTAAATTCGCAATTCACCTCTATGAGGTTCTTTTCATTTATTTTTAAGAAACATGATGCCACATGAAGAACATGAATAAAGATGATCTGGAGGAAATTCCTAGAGGTGGGGCTGAGCATGGTGCAGAAAATGTTTTGGAATTAAAAAATATATATATATGATTCATATTTTCCTGAGGTATTGAGTGATTTAGTGATGTACACACCAATAGGCATCAACAGAAGTTAACATGCATTTGGATTGCAGGGGATCTTTAACCATTTCAGTACCACATTCAGTGTCACATTCAAATTCTGTGAAATTTTGTTACAGTGGTACCCCGGGGGGGGGGGGGGCAGTGTCATTACAAGGTGTACACCATGCGTGTGTGAAAAAACAAGTAAGAAGGGTTGTTTTTCACGGTCGGGCGATGTACTCACGTACATTGAAAAGGGTATCAAAATCGCCAAAATCAGGAAAAAGGGGTATACTTTAAACAGAATGTTACTTAAAAAGGGTATGTTTTCAGACATGAATACTTGTTCAGGGTATTCTGAGTTTGACAGATAAATACTTGTTTAGGGTCCATTCAGAAAGTCCATACACGCGCATGGTGTACACCTTGTAATGACACTGCCCCCCCCCCCCCCCCCGAGTCGGTACTGAGAGGGTTAGAGATGAATGCTGTATAAAATTGTATGAATAATATTCCAGCTTTGCTGATAAGAAAGGTAACTTGACACCATCCCTGCCTAACAGTATTATTCTTGTCTTCTGTGAGATTTGTAGTCAACACTGGTGACCCATATCACAGGATGTGGACCCATTGAAATAGGATCCTCCCGAGATGATGTCGCTAATTTCTCATCATATATCACAAACAATGTCATAATTTTTATTTTTCTTCTGTTACAAACATCTTTTTTCCAATCAAACTGTACTTGCATCGATTATGATTTTGATTAAGGCGTTTTGATTCTAGAGCCATTTTTCAGTACAGGGCAATATGCAATATACCTAATTACCATGTTTTGCCAATATATTTTCAGTAGCCGGACGGTCATCGGAACACTCGAGAGTATTCTGGCCATCTCAGCTTAGCCATACTCCTCAGGCGGACAAACCTCCCGATGACAATGTAGACAGTTGACCTCCCCTGTCCTCGATCGCGTTCTTGTGAAACCGCTCTAAACTATTTTGCAAAAAGGAGGCCATTTCCTGCTTATTGTCTATCGCAGGATTCTTGTCATTAGTTATGAAGACTGTAAATGCACAAGCCCCATATCTACTGTCGTTCCGCTTGAGACCGTTCCTAGGCTACTTGAAAAATTGTGGCTAAATTAGGAAAATTGCTCATTCCCTCCGAAAAATAAAGAAACCCTAGAATCAGAAACGCCTTACCTAAAAATCAATATCTTGTACATTTAATTGGGAAAAAAAGAATGTTCTAACCCCAAACAAAGCTATTGGAATAAAAACTGTGATATGACATTCCTGCTCCAGATATTATGATGAAGAATCATGAGACTGTTATACCTCTGTTAGCATGTTCTGGTGGCCACCCGTTTACCCGCGTTCTCGTTGTTGGTTTCAAATCAAGTATACGTAGTTCCAGTACAATATAAGACAATACACAGGAGATCACTAATGAGAATGAGGAGATCCAGCTTAGTGTCTATCGATATAGTTATGGGTGTGTTGGTGAGAGTGAATGGGGAATCCATATAGATGATAATAAACAATAAGATCAACCAAAGCATGAAAACCTTCAGGACCGCAAAGAGAACATGAAATGACATATTTTCTTTAGGATTGCATTTAGAGTCGTGCCTATGTCCTAAATATGTCTAGGTGCGGTTCGGCTAGGCTCCGACCCCAAAAATCTTAGGGCCTCAGGTCCATAAGTCCATCAGATCATCCCTTCCCTCTCTTGGGCCTCGTCCTAATGTCCTTGTGAGATAAATCCATTCGGCCTCGTCCTCGTCCTCGGCGCTTGTTGAATAATTTACCTCTGGCCATTGGCCTCGCCTTGACTCGAAAGAAATCCTCAGGCCTCGTCCTGACCGTCGGCGAGGCTGTGGTGCGCCTCGGATTCAACACGTTTTTATACCCTCTTACAAAACACAATAGGCAAGGTGTTCGAGGGAGGATAAGGATCGCATATGGTTGGTGGGCGAGTTAGAAAACTGACTTCATCAGTTCATCGGACTGATGCTCCAATTATATGGCACAGCATTCGTCTAAAAAGAGTGGTAAGATTCCATTTTGGTAGATAGATCTTTGAAATGTCGGAAACTGCTGCCATGTGGAAGTCGTCGCCATGTGTAATGGCGATCAGTAAGTACAGGATTTGCATGGAATGAGTGGAGTGTATTATATCACCTATCAGTAATATTTCTAGTTTTCAATGCCCACAATTATGTAGTAAGGTGTATCTCAATATTGTGGGCGTGGACGGGGCTTCATAAGGAGTTAAAGTCCATTATAACCGTTATAAGTCTAACTTCGCTTGGCATTGCTATTAGTTTCTCTTGTTTTTCCGGCCAAGTACAATGCACTAAAGACTCTCT
Organism: Eucidaris tribuloides; assembly: GCA_001188425.1. Taxonomy (NCBI): domain Eukaryota; kingdom Metazoa; phylum Echinodermata; class Echinoidea; order Cidaroida; family Cidaridae; genus Eucidaris; species Eucidaris tribuloides. The sequence continues at coordinate 29,915 of JZLH01S0164787.1, forward strand.
TGGAAGAGGGCAACAAGGTACCTCGTGGGAGAGGAGAGGAAGGGAAGATTACGACTCAAAATGGATACCGGCGTGAGGTGACATCCGGAGAACAAGACTGACACAGAGGATAAATGAGAGTCATCTCGCCTCATCACTACGCCCAAACGTGAAAGTATTCAGAAATGAACATCTCTGCGAGAGAGACGTCCGAGATGGCTTATTCTACTCTATAAGGTCAGTTCGGGCCCTTTCGCAAATGCTCACCCGTCTGAAGGAGGAAATGAAGAGCGTTATACTTTAGATAGCTGACGAACTCTCTCCGAAAACCATTGAGACAATTTTCAACATTGAAAAATCCAAAAAAGTTTTGACTTTAGGTTTTAATCCTTCTGTCGAGTCTGTGTAAGGTTGCAAAGATCAGTATTAAGGCCATATTTCCAAATTATGGTGGAGAACAAGTACTGTTAAGGCCCCTATGAAAGTGCTGCCATTTCAGGTACATTAAAATGCTAGTGCCATTGTGCGCCGACAACTGACGTAAGTGTGCCGAACGATGTTGATTGCATGTCTGTATAAGGTTGAAATTCATTGTTTGTAGACCAGGATCAAGTTGGCGAGCTGATGTTTAGTTTAAGTGATTAATAATAGAATGAATTTTATTTTTCGAAATCATTGATTGTACTAATAAAATTACAAAGTAACTACACAAAAATTTGATCTTGGGTAATTAAAATGTTGGAAAGTAATATTCCCTAAGAAAAAAAAAATCAGAACTGTTATTTTCTTATGATGGTGTCTTTTTCTTGCCCGCTATTTTATGGTTTTAGAAAATTGAATCTAGATCATAAAATGTTTTAAAATTATTAATCGGCAATCGTATGAAGTTGATTTAATGTCTATCAAACTGCGAACTCCTACTTGTGATGTAAAGGCTAAAATTTCTGGTCTGTTCACTATAAATAAATATTAAATATAATGACAAACCGAGGTATTTGAAACTATACTGTATCTTTTATATCAACTTAATTTTAACACCCGTTATGATAAAAAGGTGACGATATATTGATATTTTGAGGATGTTTCTTTGTACACCAACATGTTGAGGAAAAAATGCAAAGGCAATTGCCCACGAAAGACACTTTAAGATGTTTCATTTCCTAAGAATTCACAATGTTCCAAACCTCTGATGATTTTCATTTTCTTTACAATACTGGTGGTTAGAATGAAAACTGAATGGACTTTCTTGTGCTACTATGGCTCATACCATGATACCAATCCCTGCTAACAATAATAAGTGAACATATTAATTTACCTGCCCTAGAGTTACCTATGATTACTGCCTGCCGATCCGTACATTAACAAAAATAGACATTAAAGCGGCCGAGTTCTTAAACTTATATACTTCTTTTTCATCAACAGCCATCATCAATTTATTCCTCCAATTTTATGCATATCAACGACTGAATGAAAATTGCGAAAGAGTTGTGAGTTTTGTGATTTCATGAATATTGAGAGAGCATTATTTGCTAGTTTAAATGGATAGCTTCCTACTGCACAACTAGGACTGGTAGCCTTCTTTTCGTGTGCTTTCTTTGAATTAAATATGAGATTAGGACATCATGGATTTCATCTCTATTCATATTAGAATACAATGTCGGCAATAGTGCCAGATAGAGTGTCAACAACCACTCAGTGACATTAGAAATAAGCATGTCATCAATCTGTTTCATTTGATCATAATAACTATTTTCCATTCCATAAAGTTTGAGTCCTCTCATTTGCTAGTTAATTCATAAGGTAGACCCATTTTAATAACACTGATAGCCAAAATAACAATCAGTTATCGTTCGCAAAGACGTATTGCATGACATACGCAAATCTATCTTATTTACTGTGTCTGGGATACCCCGGTAGGATATTGCATCTTCAATCAGACAAAGCCTTGTATATTTTAAAAGGAAGATACCAACTAGAATCCGCATTTGTTTGAATTATTTATTATTCTTCAACCACTGTACCCTGGGTTACAAATATGTAAAAAGTTAGTAATAAGTGTTAGAGTTACAACTTTAGCTTCATTTTAACCATTTTTCGTAAGTTTATGCCTTTTTGTTGCCCACTTACGAGGTCTACATCATAAACACTGATTCAAGGATTCATACTAGAGAAAAAAATTTTGGACACAACCGAGGGCGATGCACAATCCGTACACGGGTACAATGCTACCCCGGGGGTAAAATTGAGCGCTATGTAATGTCCGCATCATATAGCACACCTGCATAATCATTATATATAAGAAGAAACTACTCATTATAACAGACAATTCAAGTATAAAAGAAGTAAAATTACTATGCGTCCACATATCTTGGATTCCTTTGTTTGTTCATTTTTTGCAACCCTGGTAATTACTAAAGAAATTTTCGTTATAATAAGAACAAATTTCATGAGGTCCCAAGGACTTCTTTATAACGAGAGCTGCATCTTGTCTACAAAATTAGTCAATAAGCATATCAGTTGAGAATATCATTATTATTGAATATTGTAAGTGATGTTTACAGTTATGTTTGCGGAAGCTTGCCCAGCTGGAAAATGTGTCATACTGTAAACAGTTAAGCCCGACAAGAGGAGGCTCATCGTGCGATGTGTGTGTCAGCAAAGAAACATTTAGTAAAAGAGCATGATCTTCATGTTTTATGGCAGGGTATACATAGTAATGCAAAAATATATGAAAGCGCACATAACTCCTATTGTATAGCTCAAGCTACAGAGATGGTCCACGACTGCATGCGCATATGCACGCACTGGCAGACGCGTAACGTACGTATACCTATAGAAATAACTCGGAAAAACTCCGAATCTCGGAACAGTACAGAGATATAAACCGAGAGTGAGCCATGATGAGGGATTTTTTGTTCGTTTTTTTCTTCATTTGTTTATAGAATCTAAAAATATTTTATTTTCGTATTTAGCCTTTTTTTTTTCAATTTCCTTAAATTGTTCCTGGATTTCCTGGAATTATGGAATTTCCTGGAATTTCCTGGAATTATTTCATTTCCCGAAACTCTCCCGGAAAAAGTTGAAATTTCCCGGAATTTCCCGAATTCCGGGAAGAGTGGAAACACTGAGCGACAACATTAGCACTGGAGTTGGCAGGGTTTCGTGCAAGTGGCCTCTGGTTTGTTTGTCATGGATGTTTGTCTCCTATCATATTTTCTAAAGTTAAAAAAGGAAAACACTCTGTACAAATAATTAACTCTTTTGTTTTGATGGATGATCTGCACGCCCCTAGCCGTGCTTCATTGGCTGATTTGCATAGGAATACTCGAGTCATTTACATCAATGCCTGTCTTGGAAAAGTGGGTACTATTGTTCTACCCCACTCGTAATCTCACGATATGTGATTCTTCATACCATTACATAAGACCTTCCAGAATATCTCTCTTTTCTACAAAAAATGATTCAGAGTAAATTAATGTAGCACTGCAGTGATAGGCTGACATTGTGGAGCTTCAATTTAAAAAATTGTCAAACTTTGATATCTGAGCTACATAGTAGTGTTCAAATGGACAAATAAACACCCTAGAATACAAAAATTTGGAAAGTTACACTGCCAATGGCAAGTTATACATGAATAAACAATAAAACTCGGGGTGAGTTTTATTAACCTAGGTGTACACACAGTAAGTCTATGGGAGGAAATGGGCAAGTGAATCTGGTCAACTTACGATTTTCACTTTTTTAAAGCACTAAATAATCATTTTGAAATACAATTTTTTCAGGGCTTCATTTTTAGACCTCATCAAAGACACTGGTAGCATGGGGAATCATGCGGCTCAGATTTTTTTAACAGTGGTAAATGTTAGCCAATACCTTTAAATATTGCGCGTAAAGAGTTTGTAGTATTTTTATACAGTGTTGTAGTCCTCGAGGCCGGCCTCGTCCTCGAGGCCGGCCTCGAGGCCAAAATCCTGGCCTTGGCCTCGTCCTTGACCTCGGAGAAAAATCCTCGGCCTCGTCCTTGGACACTTGCGTCAATCCTCGGAAATCCTCGGGCGAGGCCGGGCCGAGGCCGGATAAAATCCGCGGTAAAATGCATACACTTGAGCACTATTATATTGAGTGGGTTAACAGTTTGAAGATTTCCCGCATCTGCCTTGACATGATTTTGCTTCACCAGTGTATTTTGAGGAACTGGAAATGGAATAGGCCTACTGTTTTTTGTCTGTTTTGTTTGTTTTTAAATGCCTTGAAGACACACAGATCTACACTAAGTCTGTGCGATATATGCAACTGTGGAATTGTGAATCTGATTAAAGTGATAGGATAACATTGTGGAGCTTCAATTTAAAAAAAAAAAGTTGTCAAACTTTGATATCTGAGGTACATGGTAGTGTTCAAATGGACAAATAAACACCCTAGAATATAAAAGTTTGGAAAGTTACACTGCCAATGGCAAGTTATGCTTGATTAAAACTCAGGGCTAGTTTAAATAGCCTAGGTGTACACACAGTAAGTCTATTGGAGGAAATGGGCAAGTGAATCTGGTCAACTTACATTTTTCACTTTTTTAAAGCACTAAATAATCATTTCTGAAATACAATTTTTTTCGGGGCTTCATTTTTAGACCTTATCAAAGACAATGGTAGCATGGGGAATCATGTAGCGCAGATTTTGTTAACTGTGGTAAATGTTAGCCAATACCTTTAAGTAATATGATTGTATGCATGACCGCCCTAGTAGCCAGAGTCTTGTGAATTTTGTGAAAAGTTTGTCGAATATAATCGCGAAAAAAATTGTGAAAATTTTTCTGAAAAAAAATACATTTCCAAATTTTCAACTTTTAACGAAAAATTTCGTAAAAACTTCTGTGAAATTTTTGCGAAAATGTGTCTGCAGAGCCACCATAGGATTGCGATATCTCTGAATGAACACTGACCAGCAGTACAGTGCAGTGCGTCTAGATATAGCACTGGAAGGGTGACAGTGCACTGTGATTCATGCTAGTGAGAAGATATTTAGATATATGTCTGCTAAAACATCAAAAACTGCTCCTATTGTTAATTTATAACAGATTTTGTTTGTATACTCTTGTGTGTGTAAGCTGTGCTCTGCATAGGGGCTGCTTGTGATTGTGCATGCTCATGTGAAGATATGTAGGTAGGCCTATGTCTGCTAAAACATGATATGACAAACTGCTGCTTTTGTTACTTTATAACAGTTTTTCTTTGTCTTGTGAGTGTATCAACTGTGCACTATACAGGGTGGCCCAGAAAGAATGCTACGAGTATGGTCGCTAATTTCTTCACCATTATCGACAAAATGTTATTAATTTTTATTTCGTTGGTTAGAACATTCTTTTTCCAATAAACTGATACCAAGATCATTGATTTTGATTAAGGCGTTTTGATTCTAGAGCCATTTTTCGGAGGCAATGCAATTCCCAAATTTGCCAATTTTTCAGTAGCGGCGGTCATCGGAACACCGAGATATTCTGGCATCTCAGCTTGCCATACCGGCGGACAAACCGCGATGACAATGGAGACATACCTGGCATCGTCTTCCTTGTGAAAGCGAGGGCATTCCTGCCTTTTGTCATTGCGGTTTGTCCGGTATGGCAAGCTGAAATGCCAGAATATCTCTGCGTTCCGATGACCGCCGCTACTGAAAAATTGGCAAATTTGGAAATTGCATTGCCTCCGAAAAATGGCCCTAGAATCAAAACGCCTTACCTAAAATCAATGATCTTGGTATCATTTTATTGGGAAAAGAATGTTCTAACCAAGGAAATAAAAATTAATGACATTTTGCAGATAATGATGAAGAAATGAGGGATTATACTCGTAGCATTCTTTCTGGGCCACCCTGTATAGGGGCTGGTTGTGGTTTTCAAATAAGGCATAGTCATACATTAATAAGACAAGTACACAAAGATCACTAATGAGAATGAGGAGATCCAGTAGTGTCTATGAATATAAGTGTATGCGTGTGTTGTGGAGAGTTGAGGGGTCATAACATGAGATTAAACAATAAGAATCAACACAAACATGGAAACCTTCAGTAGAGAACATGAAATGACATATTTTCTTTTGAGATTGTGCTTGATCGTGCCTTGTCATAAAATGTCTGGCCTCGGCTGGCCTCGACCCCAAAAATCTGGCCTCGGTCCGGCCTCGGCCTCACCCGGCCTTGGCCTCGTCCTTGTCCTTGGAGAAAAATCCTTGGCCTCGTCCTCGTCCTCGGCCTTTTTTTACCTCTGGCCTTGGCCTCGTCCTTGACCTCGAAGAAAATCCTTGGCCTCGTCCTTGACCTCGGGCGAGCCGGCCTCGGATACAACACTGTTTTTATACCCCTACAAAACAAAATGAGAAGGGGGTATAAGGAATCGGCATATGGTTGGGTGGGCAGAATAAACTACTTCATCAGTTTTTGACCAATGCTCCTGCAATTTGGCACACGCATTCGTCTTGGGGTGAAGATGTGGTAGATACATTCTTTGAATGTGTCGGAAACTGCCTTGCCATGGTAACGCCATGTTATGGCAATAAGTCAGGGATGTGATGGAATGAGGGTATTAATCACCATCAGTGATATTTCTAGTTTTCAATGGAAATAGTAGAATTTATCTCAATTTGTGGGGGGGGGGCTAATAATTAAGTATAATTATATATCTAACTGTGTTGGCTTGCTTTATTTCTCTTTTTTCCTGCCAGCTACAATGATAAAGACTTCTTTGAGATGTGCAAGCAAGAGTACCTCGTGGAGAGGAAGGAATTCCGAGATACCGGCGTGAGGATGCGGGACAAGCTGAAAGAGAAGGAGAGCATCTCGCCTCAAACACAGGCACAAACGTGAAAGTATTCAGAAGAACATTCCTGGAGAGAAGGAGAATGGACTTTATCACTCTATCAAGTCGTTGGGCCCTAGCAAATGTTCCCGGCAGAAGGGCGTTAACCTTTAGTTGCCTCTAACTTGAAAACCATTGGCTCTTTTCAAATGAAATCAAAAGAAGTGTGATAGTTTTAGATCCTTCTGCGAGTCTATTAAGTGCAAATATCAAATAAGGCAATGTTTCTCAAATTAGAGAACAATTACTGTTAAGGCCCTTGTGCCAGGAACATATGCTAGTGCCCATGTGCCGGACAACTGACGAAGTTGTGCCGTTGTTGATGTGAATTAAGTTGAAATTCATGTGAACCAGGGTTGGCGGATTTACATTAAGTGATTAAATGAATTATTTTTTTAAATCATTGATTTACATGAAAAACAAAGAAAATACACAAGAATTTGTCTTGTAATGAAAATGGTTGGAAAAATCATGAAAAAAAAATCAGACTTTGTTAAATTTTTGGTTTAGAAAATTGAACTATCAAAAGTTAAATATTTTGAATGATGAATTGATTTGAATTCTATCAAATCAAACTCCTACTTGTGAGGTAAAATTTGTGTTGACTATTAAAATAATAACAAAGATATTTGAAATATACTGTATCTTTTAGAAAATTCATCAGTCTTGATGGTGACATATATTGATATTTTGAGATGTTTCTTTGTACACCAACTTTGAGGGAAAAAATGAAAGGCAAATTTACGAACACGTAAGATGTTTCATTTCCCTAAATTCGCAATTCACCTCTATGAGGTTCTTTTCTTAACTGGTTAGATTGAACGAGATTTCTTGTGTACAGAGTAACCATTGTACAAGTAATGTGAACAAATAGAATTTGACTATGATTACTGTGCCATCCGTACATACAAAATGGCCGGCCAGTCTTAATTTATATTTTTGTCAACAGCCTCACTTTATTTGATTTACATATCAACACTGAAAATTGGAAAGAGTTTGGGTGGTTATGAAGAGATCATGATTTGCTGTTTATGGATGGGTACTGACAACTGATGTAGCCTTCTTTTTGAGGTCTTCTAGAATTATAATTTAGACTTAGAGTAACATGGATTCATCTTTCAAAGTTGTCCATGTCGATAGTGTCACACTTACTTAGAGCTGCTGTCACAAGGTCATTTGATCATTAACTGTTTCCATTCAAAATTGTCCTGATTTGTAGGTTTTAGGTAACCATTTTTAATAACACTGAAGCCAAAATAGAAATCAGTTGTTCCAAAGACATATGATGACATACGCGGTACCCCGGGATACCAACTAGAAATCCGCCATTTTGTTGAATTATTTATTTATTTTTCAACACTGTACCCTGGGTTACAAAATTATGTAAAAGTTATGTAATAAGTGTTAGAATTACAAATTTAGCTTCATTTTTAACCATTTTTCGTAAGTTTATGCCTTTTTGTTGCGCACTTACGCAGGTTCTACATCATAAACACTGATTTCAGTGATCATAACTGAAGAAAATACATTTTTGGACACAAGAGGGCGATGCACAATGCGGTACACCGGGGTACAATGGTACCCCGGGGTAGCGCGTGGTGCATCATATACACAGTGCACTCTCATTATAAAGAACACTGATATAACAAAATTTCATTATAAAGAAGTAAAATCTCTGGTCCCATATCTTTATGACGTCTTGGAATATTCCTTGTATTGTAATTGTTTGCAACCCCCTGGATATTACAAACAGAAATTTCGTTATAAGGAACAAATTTCATGGAGGTCCCAAGGAGCGGTCTTATAACGAAGTGCACCTGTACAAAATATAGCATAAGCATAATCATTGTGAGAATAATGCATATTTATGAGATAAGTTGCTAATGTGATTAATTTTCAACAGTTATCGTTTTGCGTAAGCTTGCAGTGGAAATGTGTCCATAGCTGTAAACCAGTTACAGCCGAGCAAGAGAGGAGGCTGGCATTGCTGATTGCTCAGAGAGAGGGAAACATTTATGTAAATAACAGATGGCCATAGTTTTAGGCGGTGTACAATAGTTAATAGGAAAAGTATATGAAGCACATAACTCGAAAATTGATATAGCCAAGCTACAGGATGATGAATGTTCACATGAAGAATATGAATAAAGAGATCTGGAGGAATTTCTTAGAGTGGGGCCTTAGCGCATGGTGCAGAAATGTTTTGGAATTAAAAAAAATATATATATGGATGGTGCGAGTATTTTCATGAAGTGTACTTGGGAATGATTTGTGGATGTAGTGAAGGCGTGACGCATC
>JZLH01S0164787.1:71803-90213 GCA_001188425.1 Eucidaris tribuloides
CAGGGCCTTGCTCAGCTTGCCGTTCCGAATCTTCTTCCTCTCCTTGGACGACCCCATCTTGATCTTGAGGAGATTCTTCTTCGACCTCTTGGACAGCCGTTCGTCCGGAGAGCTCTTGTCCGATTTAACCCTCGGTTTGCCCATGATGATGGCGATTGGAAGACGTTGATTAAGTGGGTGTGATGGATTAACGAGTACACTGAAATATATGAAGATGGAAATAATATAATAAAGTTAAACTCTCTAGATAAAGAAACCAACATGTTTTAGTGGTGACTAAAATGACTCCCTCTAGAGAGACAAATGTGTTACAGAGCCTGTCTATATAGCAGCCACCGGCTGCTTACATTACAACATATAGGTTACTAGCAAGGAACGTTTTTGTTTACATGTGTGGCGGGGGGGGGGGGAGGGGAGGGGTAAATCAGCAATGTGGCTCTTGCACATATGACATAAATGGTACCCTGGGGTACCAAAAAGAAATCTTTTTTTTTAGTACTGTGCCCTCGGTTACAAAATTGTGTACAAAAGTTATGTTTGAAGTGGGGAAAAAAACATTTTTAGCTATATTTTCACCCCACTTTTCATAAGTTCATGTCTTTTTGTTACATGTACATGTATGCACTTGCACAGCCTCTGCGCCATACTTGTAACCACTGATCTCGGTGATCGTAACTGAAGAAAATACATTTTTTAACACAAGAGGGCGCTACAAAATGCGGTACACCAGGGTACAACGGTACATCGGGGTAACGCGTGGTGCATCATATTCACACTTGTTATAAATTTCCCTGTTTGTCATTGTACTCTTACCCTATCATGTCCTGCCCATTAACCCCAGGAACATAAAATAGAGCTGCAACAAGTTTAAATTACAATCTAACAAACACTTTTGAAACACCAGCATACAAACTGACTCATTTATAATTACATATAAAGACAGTACAAAACACTTGCAAATTATACACTACAAAAGTCCACAATAGAGTCAAGCAAAAAATACCTACTGCAGGGCTCGTCACAAGCACTTGCCCATTTGCCCAGGGTAAGCGAACTTTCATGTCGAGCACGTAAAAGTCCAAACTATTAACATTTATTTGCCCAATTGGGCAAGTTAAATTTTGATCAAAAGTGAACAAAATGTGCGTAAAATGTGTTTATAAACTTTTTACCAAATGTCATCACTATTTTGTTCATTATACTTTTATTTTCTGTGTTTGGTTTCTAAGCTTCAGTTTGAAACATCAACTGCAGGTCACATCAAATGTCATTTGATGATGGCTTGTACAGGATTGTGGTAAATTGTATGACTTATTCAATTAAAAAAATCACACCTTTTGCAACCTCCCCCCCCCCCCAACAAGAGTCACAATGTGGTAAAGATTAGGGGAAAACAATGAATTTTGTAAAAAAAAAAATATTTTCATTTGTGAGCAAGTAAAGAATAAAGTTAGAATGGCACCCTGCCTATTGTATTAATTTTGACTTCAACAACTCGTTGACTCGTTTGACTCCAACAACTCGTTAAGTTACAGTATTTCACACCACACCATTCATGCTTTGTGCTCACATTTGCCATTTTCACAGCCTGGACAGGAAAGCCTTGATATTTATTTAAACTTTTGCCGCATATACTGTAATCACGAGCCCATTTGGGTAATGGTAGCACCAACGGGACACACTCGTTCTGCAATCAGGAAATGGAGTAATGCCTCTTAACGATCGCACTTGCCCGCTTCCTGGAACGGGGCGCTAGTTTCACTATCCTTTGTGCGGGAACAATGCATACATGTATGTGTGTGTGTGTGTGTGTGTGTGTGTGTGTGTGTGTGATGTGTTTTACTCTAACAGGGATATGACACAAAACCTACATGGCTGAGTCAGGCTATGATGTGTTATCTACTACTGATGACTACACATACTGTATGCAGTATGGTAAATCAATGTGTTCTGTTGACTATGAATGCTTCAGTACTGTGATAGCGATCAGGGCTAGCAGATTTTGAATCAACTGATTTATATCATTGATACATCATGATTTTATCATAATTTTCTTTTTGGGGGAAAGAAAATCAAGACAGTGCATACAAAATTACACTTCACAAGCATTTTTAATTTGATGCGTTAAACAAAAATAGTTCTAGAGGCCAATCATATACTTTATTAGAGATTGTTTGGAAGGATAATTATTTAATTTTAAAACATTAATTTCTTGGATTTAAATTGTGACAAGTAGGTTTGTTTTCCTATTGTCTGTTAAATATGTCATTGCCTGTTATATTTGTTGTAATGTATACTAATTCTCCTTAAAATTACTGCATTTCATATCATTTATTGGGCTCAGAAATATTGTTTGGAGGTTTTTTCCGGTAAAAACCGGAAAAAAAAAGTTTCTTCCAGTTTTTTCCACTGTCCCGGAAAAAACTATTTTTCTGGAAGAAACCCAACCCTGGATGCTGTAATGTGAAATATAGTCAAAAATCTTGAAAACAAACAAATACAAAAGTAGAATTAGTATACATGTACATGTACATAAGCAGGCCCTACTTGAAGATTGAAGTTCATATTGTTTACAAAAAGCACCAAGTTCTCCTCATATAGGCCTACAGTGTATGCACTCATCAACTGGTGGCTGGCTGCATCAACCCTGGAGCCATAAACACCTCCAAAGTCAAAGGTCACTGGAGATTCTGCAAGCTCGGAACTTCTGTGTGCACCAGCAGTACACTCAACAGACAGGTAGAGGCATGTGCTGGGGGTCAACACATGGTGCTCATATCTCATGAAACCTAACACCACTACGCCAGAAGTACATTTGCAACACTGCCATAGTTTTACATGAGACCACAACTTGTGTCCAAATGGACCCATAACCAGTTTGAATCATTTTGAGAAAGTATTGTCTTTTATGAGATATGTTTCAATATCATGCAAAAACATTACTTCTGCATATGTCAGAATGCTCATTAATGATGTCATAACTTAAGTAGGCCTACTTCTAATTTATAACTTACAATAACAAGTACAATATTAAGTCCTTTTCAGTTGTATACACAAACTATAAACAAAATTAAGTGATTTAAGTCTATGTGTAGGAATGAAAGTCAGGGAAGGGAAAAATACATTGGTTGATTTGTCCAACCCTTAGTAGTGATGATGAGAAACACACACACACATGCACACACGCAAACACGCACACACGCAGACACACAGACACAGACACACACAGACACACACAGACACACACAGACACACACAGACACACACACACACACACACACACACACACACACACACACACACACACACACACACACACACACACACACACAAATGAAAATTGTAACATTTGCAGTGTAAAATGGTGTCACATACAGTTTAAAGTTACTGGCTAACATTTACCACAGTTAAAAAAAGTGAGCTACATAATCCTCGACGCTCCAAGTGTCTTTGATAAGGTCTAAATATAAAGCCCAGAAAAAATTGCATTTCAAAATGATTATTTAGTGCTTTAAAAGAGTGAAAATTGTTAGTTGACCGGATTCACCTGCCCATTTACTCCCTTAGACTTACTGCATGTGGATCTAGGCTTTTTGTTACTCGCCCCGAGTACTAATTGTTTATTCATTCATATCTTGCCAGTGGCAGCATAAATTTCCAAACTTTTGTATTCTAGTGTGTTTACTTGTCCATTCAAACACTACTATGTAGCTCAGATAGCAAAGTTCAACAATTTTTTAATTTGAAGTGCCACAATGTTAGCCTAGATTACTTTAAAGGGACGCGCCGCTCGTAATCCATGTACATTTATTTCCCTTACGCTTGCCCCTATTGCAAGGCAGTGCGTAACACTGAACTCTAAGCTACGTAGTGTAGAGTTCAGTGGTGCATAACAATAATCGTGGAGCTGCGAACAGAATAGCCGTTGAGGGTCAGTAGGGCTTAGTTCGCCTTTCTTCGGGTGAATACGTGCTGCATAGGGAATTGCACACAATTCGTACGCGCTCGTTTTCCGAAAGTATACGGGCATTCCCGAATATTACCCGAGTCGGGCCAGGTCCAAACACACACGACTTGCGACTTTACGGTCCCTTTAAGATGATAGTTTGGCATCTGTTTTACAAAATAATCCATATCAATTTTGACTACATGTATGTCCACATCCCAATTGAGACAGTGCTATGCAATACAACAGAACAGGTAAGTTCTATGCTTTCATTCCCCCCCCCCCAAAAAAAAAAATTGGTCATCTCTCAAAATGTGAACTCAGCAGAAAACTAATTCACCACGTGAAACAATGCAATGTGTACATCATTATGCATGTCTCCTCTGAAAGTTTTAGATGGTCATGAAGTAATGAATAGGCATCTCATGATTTTTCTGTTAATTTGAATAAAATTTGAATGATTGAATTAGCATAATCATTACTGTACATTTTAAACTTTGTTGTATCATACATGTACTTGTAAGTTTGGAATCCCCCATCTAGTCTTATGAGATAAAACAAACAGAAGTAAAATTGGTAAAGAAGCATTTTTTGTGTATATTTTTAATTTGATTTTGATCATAGAGCTTGCAGAACTATGCAAAAGTTGGGAACTTCTACATGAGCCACATCCCTATCAAAGGAAATCAAATCAAAATCTGTTCAGAAAGAAAGTGAACCACACTTATTTTAATTTCCATACTCCCAACCAATTTGACTTAAATTAAAAAGCCTTCAAATGCAAACTCATACCTAATTTGATCAGAAATTCTTAACCCATTGGAGACGATTGATTTCGCTCTAACATGCATTTTCCACTGACAGCAACAAGAGTTAACTCGTACTTAGTCTCCATCTGGTTAAGTTACCAAATCAGACATACATGTTAGCCCGTATTAGTATCTTTGACCTTTGGACATGATTGGGAACACTTGAAAATGCCTCAAGAACCAAATCAGTTGAAATATATACCAACTATACACCAGGTGGAGTAGATCTCCCAGCCGGAGGAGGGATTTGTCTCTAATCAAGCATGAACACTAATTCTATCGAGGCACAATAAAAATAGGACCCATACAGAGCCACACAGCAGGTTTACCTGCGACATTAGTTATTTTAGAATGAGTCAACATTTGACTACATGTACAAGATTTTCACAGGGGAATCCTTGCATAGTTTACTTGATTCTAGAGTAGCTTCAGCTCAAGTTGAGGACTACCCCCAATCATGTCATTTCCTTTAAGACTCCAAAATCTGATCAGTTCACCAGTGCCTCATACTACAAGTACATACTTGACAACACAAGTCACATTTAAATCTAACAAGCCAGCTCAAATCAGATATGTATGAGGACAAGTAAAATTTGTTGACCTTCCAATTCCATTATCTAATTAGTTCATTGTTGCCTCATGCTACATGTACATACTTGACCCATGTTACATTAAAATCCAATCAGCTATTCTTCAGTTACTGAGGTAACAAGCTCAACCAGAGTGGTAATAAGCTCAATCAGACATGTACATGTACTAGGCCCTGTGACCTACTGACCTTTGACTCAAAAATCTATAAATTTATGTAAACATACCTGCCCAGTTCCATTAAAATGTTTCACTGGTTCATGAATTATTGTAATCACAAGAACCAGTTATGGACGGATAAACCAGAAACAATGTCCTAATGCCACTGCAACTGCAGTGAGCTGGCATAAATATACATTGATTGGAGAATTATCAATTGAATTTCAAGAAATATTACTGACTAGTGACTACATGATGTACTGCCATGTATCACTAACAAGTACATATTTTCACAATTTAAGCATGTACATATTTTCATGATTTTACTTCAAGGTGGGGCGTGGGGCTGAAACACAAGGACAGAACACATGTACGGAGGTGGCATGAAGCCCATTTCATACATGTAGTCCCCTCAAGAACTTCATTTGGTGGGAAAAAAATAAAGGAGTAGAATTCAAAAACAAAATCGGGGGGGGGGGGGGGGGGGGGGGGGTCCATAAAGTAAACTATGTACATGTGTGCATTCATGCCATAAATTAAACTGTAGAATTATGACCAATTATTTAGAAATCAAAATTCATATAAACTAATGAATCAGTAAATTAGCCCCTACCCCCCAAAAAAAAATTATGTTGCTCTGAAGCGAGAGATTTTTTAAATTTACGACATAAAGAAGTATGTAGGACGAAATTGTGTGAGGGTTGAGTTTCTCAATAGTTATGGGTCTTTCAAACAGGGAAAATGCATAAAAGTGCTGTTTTAAGCCAATAAAATATAGGAATCTTAGCAAATTCTATTTCTTTGCACAAATCTGACATTTTCTCCCCCAAACGATGAATTTTGGGTCTGCTTAAAAAAAAAAAAAATGTGACCTGGGTTTTTTTTTTTTTTGCATTTTATGGTCGGTCGCTTGAGGGCAACATAACATTTTTTTTTTGGGGGGGGGGTGGGGGGCCTTATGCAGTGTGCAGTATATGTCCCCATCGAAGGTGTAAATCTATAAAATGGCATGAAGTTTGTAATACATGACAGACTTTCCTTCTGAATCAATATGACAAATTCAAAATAGAGAAGTAGCATATTTTTCAAGAATTTTCAGTAAATTTTTATAAATTTGCATGATTGATGAATTTCAGAATTATGTGTGGAAGTTTGGAAGCCCTTACAAAGCCCTATACTGTCAGATAAACCAAACAGAAACAAATTCTACAGTGAAATAGAGATTAGAGAAGTTATCATTTTCTTTTGTTTATTTTGAATAAAGTTGCATAATTAATTTCAGAATACTTTGTTGAAGTTTGGAAGCCCCCACCAGGCCCTAACAGTTAATACAAAGGGAATCAAAATCCGATGTGATATGTACAAGTAGCATTTTTCGTTAATTTTGAATAAATTTGAATAAATTTGAATAATTAATAAATTTCAAAATTCTGTGGAGAAGTTTGGAAGCCCCCACCAAGACCTAGGCTATCAGATAAACCAAACAGAATCAAAATCAGCCTAGAACTGACACAGAAAAGAAGCAAATTCTAACATTTCAAGCACACAATGCACACGGACACAAGACACACACACACACACGTACAGAGCCTGTTTCATAGTCACCTCGCAAACTTTGTTTGGTGGGGAACAACAAAACATACTGACAAGTTATACAGACATACATTACAAACACAAGCAGAATTCCTCACTATCATAGAGAAAAAATAAGAAAATTCTGAAAATATCATAATTGGTGTTTTAACTTAACCCCCCCCCCCCCTAGATTAGAATTCAGGTTTATGAACAAAATGGGCAGTTGTAACAGTAAATTAAGATGTTTAAGTAAAATTCACATGTATACTATCAAACAATGCCAGGTCTTGATTCAATCAAAAATAAAACAAGTTCTATTAACAGTTCTCAAGCTGAGAGTATAGGATAGGCCCTCTCTGAGCACAAACTCATCTGAATGCACTGTCTCCACTTGGCCGTGCCTTGCCTTGGCTAATCTCCCCCGCAAAGGCGAACCAAGTAATTATAATGGGTCAACAAGTTGATCCCGATCGCGCGGCCCCCATGCCATGGCTGTACTTGCTACGTCACGAATGTTCTCATATCCACACAAGATTTCAACACTCTCGTCCGCAAAACATTCGCCAAAATTGCCCCTGAACATCATTTAACCTCGCACAAACTCCACACTGACCACACAACAACCACAGAGACACTAAAATTCCCAAGTTTGCAACTTAATTCTGAGAAAAAGGAGTAAAATATACGGTTCATAACAATTCAGTCACTCACTGCAACTCAAGATGATAAACTATTGGCCGTGCAGAAGTTCGCACACACAACACATGTACACAACCGACCACACACGGCCGAGCAACCGCATGTAAACTTGCACGAAGCGAACTCCGATCAACTTTCCTCAACTTACAAACTTCACCAAAACTGGAAGCAAAAGTTCCAATACGACAATCTGGAAGAGTAACGTGAGAGGCTGTACCTTATCACCTGTTCAAATGCGGTTGTGGAGTACCAAGGAGGCTTAAAATCCTCAAATTCTTGATGATTTACTCCTCTGATCTTCAGGTGGTATCAATCTCGCCCCCGAAAAAACACTCAACAATTATGTGCGTACTTTTGACGTGCGCGTGCACGCACCGCGCCAATGTAATACAAATGAATGGGCATGCAACTTGTCCACTGCATGCACTGACGTATGGATGAGATCATTATGTGTTATTTCAATGGGACCTTTTGACACACAGAACACATAACGCCAGATGCCTATGCACGTAAATCATTCCAGACCAGCGCGCCAGCTAGCAGTTGTGCATGCACTCCCACTGATATGAACGCGCGAAATCTTCTGAAGATTACAAAAAAGGGTGCAGAATGCGCTTATATGATCAATTTCCAGTTTACTTCTGATGTTGCTATAACTTGTTATTGCTAGAAATATTAAATGGCGACGAATTTCAGTTATCTAGCATGAAACAGATCAACAAATTTGCTCTTCTAATTAATTAAAAAATATTATCATTACTTTGATTTTGATTATATTTTATGTATTCATTAAAAATAATTATTTAAAAACATATAGGCCTATAAAATCATAATCACTATTCTGATGTTCCGTAAATTTTCTGCAATTTGTTTCTTGCATGTATTGAACGGATTCCAGGTGGTGGCTTTGCAAGGTTGGGGCCCCAGGGGGGGCCAGTGTCATGTACAAGGTGTAACACGCATGCGCTGTATGGACTTTCAAATGGACCCTAAACAGCGTAATTGAAAGTCGATCTCATGCAGTATATCCTAAACAAGTTATTCAAGTTGAAAGATATCCTTTTTGAAGTAAACATTCAGTTAAATAATATCCCTTTTTCC
Organism: Eucidaris tribuloides; assembly: GCA_001188425.1. Taxonomy (NCBI): domain Eukaryota; kingdom Metazoa; phylum Echinodermata; class Echinoidea; order Cidaroida; family Cidaridae; genus Eucidaris; species Eucidaris tribuloides. Next base: position 80,681 of record JZLH01S0164787.1, read on the forward strand.
TGATGTTTGCGATTTGATTACCCTTTTTCAAATGTACGCGTACAATCGTCTCGAACCGTGAAAAAACCCTTTTTAACGCGTTTTTCACGATACGCGCATGGTGTACACGTTGTAAGACACTGCCCCCCCCCCCGGGTTGGGGCCTGCAGTCAGGCGGTGGGGGAGGGAAGCATTGCGCATCATCACTGTCCCTGCCCCCACCCCCACTCCACATAGTTGCTGCGCTTTTCTTACTTAGAAGCTCAGTAATAATCATTACCGGTTTTTGGTTGTTTTGTTCACGATTACATGGAAAGTGAGGGGAGGGTTTCAGGTCATTTGTCTTATAGTTTTACTCGCTAGAATGGCTATTGGTCATTTTGGATATGAAATTGGGTCAGAAATGGGTCAGGGATACATTTAGTTATTTTCATCGTAAAAATATAACGCTAGCGATCTAAAAGCTTTCTTGGGGTAGGGGATGGGCAGGGGCTTCAGCAGGATAAAACAGGGTTACGCAGATAAACACATGATGATATAAAAAATAATTAATGTTATGCTATGCAACATAATGATGCATTCACTTTATCCAGGGGCGGAACAGGCGGTAAACTCTGAGAGGGTGGGGTGGGGGCGAAAAATTGTCGGGAAAATTTTGACCGCAAAATATTTTTTTAGGCCCTTCCAAATTACAAGCCAAACATCTCCGACACTGAGCGGGGGGGGGGGGGGGCAGGTCCGGCCGACGACGACTAAAACATGTTTCTCGCCTCACCAAAAAAAAAAACCTATCTAAATGAAAAAAACGATAAGGGGGCGGACATTTAAAAAAAACAAAAACGGTACTATCCACGTTTAATTTTCTATACTTGAAAATAAAATAGAGGGGGGAGGTCGTTCGCCCCGCCGCCCCCCCCCGTGGTGCCACCCCTCACTTGTTCAATCACACTCACTCAGATAGCAGTGATGTGTGACTCTAGTCCGGTCTTGGACTCGAGACCGGACTCGAGTCGGTTTTTGCTGGACTCGGTCTCGGACTCGGACTCGAAGGTTCATGACTCGGTCTCGGACTCAGACTCGGGGCCTGTGACTCGATGATTCGGTGTCGAGTCCGGCTCGAGACCGGGGCATATTGGCGCTATCCAAACGGATATCTCAGGTTCCATTCGCTAAAATTTCATCAAAATTTCACCCAATATTTTCAAATATAAAATCACTCAAATAAATTTCAGCCAAATGGGATCACACAGTAGCAGTCCACTGCCTGGACTGTCTTCCGTGTTTCTAGTTTTGCAATGCGTATTACACGTGATGTGTGTGTACACACCACTAATTGCTGCCCAATCAATTAATAAAGTTGTATGATTGAATGATGAAGCAAAATGTGAAATTTGTCAGTGCCACTATATTATTGAACATTTCCGATGAATACCAAGTTCAGCAGGCACATTGAAAGGATGATAGTACCTTTCAACTTTTTTAAATGTATCAAGTACTGTTGATCTCCAAATTTATTATTTAATTTCTTTTAAGATATTTTGGTAAGATTAAATGGTAACTCAAGTTACAGACAGTTATGTGTGGCTGAATTACACTTTTATGTATTAGGCTAGTTCACCCAATCTAGCAAAATGTTTTCTCATATTACATTTCCACACATTGAAAGTTTTGTGGGATTTTTGCTTATAGAACAAGAAGGGTGTTGACAAACAAGTGAAAATGTTACTAAGTGATTGATGCTGCATTTTAAGGACACAGATACCCGCACTTTCGTAATAAACTACATGCAATTTTAAAACTAAAGTAACATACTATTGTCTTGTAATTATTTTGTGGGTTTGTTATCTTTTTTGGAAATTGAATGATTTGTTGATTCATTTGACTGATTCTTTAGTAAGTACATGTAGGTCCCTACAGATATTTTGAATGAGATACTTGTTTCTAATTAATTAATATGTAATACATGTGCCGGACTCGGACTCGGACTCGGACTCGGACTCGGATATGCCGGACTCGGTCTTGGACTCGGACTCGAAGGTTCATGACTCGGACTCGGACTTGGACTCGGAAAGGCCGGACTCGGACTTGGACTCGGACTCGGACTTACTGGACTCGGACACATCGCTGTGCTGATGTTCCAGACCCCACCCCCCCCCCCCAACCCCCTCGGATGAATATGCCAATGAAGACAACCACGAGCGAATAGTGAGAACATGATCCGCTCTCATCTGGTATGGTACGTTGGTGCGAAGGTCCTGGCGGCAAATACCGACAGTTGTCAAGCAGGTGTCAGGGCTTCATTAACAAGCCTACGCCAGCTGATCCATAGCAGGGGGGCGTAGCCAGGGGCAAGGAGATACCCCCTCCCCCTCGCCCCCTCCCCCTGCCCCCCCCCCAAAAAAAGGCCACCACAAAAATATGGCAGAGTGTAAAGAGGGGTTAGCACTTATCTTGCTGTTTCAATTCTACAAATTGTTGCTACAAGTAGCTGAGGCATCTCCTTCATTCCATATCTCCCCCTCCCCACCCGTACAACCCCCCCCCAAAAAAAAAAAAAAAAATACCTTAAGCTATGCCACTGATTCATAAACTCCGGGATCACCCATGACAGAGTGCAGAAGTGACAAGGTGTTAATATGATACCTCCACTGATCACATCCTTTTAAAGAGATTATGACAGTCCTGTTTAATTAAGAACAAAATTATGTCATGTCTTAATTACAGTCGTAATTACTGTAGCTAAACATAGTCCATACGGTGACTAAAGATACTGTTCTGAGCAGTGTACATGTATGTAGGTCTTCTTGCAATTTTCAAGTCTTCCCTTAGTTGTCTACAACAATATACAGGGTGCGACATAACCGCCTTGCCCGATGGCCCGGGGCAAAAGTAAACATCACAGTCGGAGCAAAGCATTTTGGAGTGTCAACTTAAATATGCTTGCCCGAATCGGGCAAGTTATAATTTGCAAAGTCAAAACCTATAGTAAATTATGCAAAAACTGTATTGAAAACAAAAATGAAATAAATAGCTGTTTTTACATGGAGGAAACCTGGCGCAAACATCGCAATTATTTGCCAAAAAATTTGCGTTCTTGTCAAGACGCAATAATGAACGGCGCAGCGTGCAGGAAGTCGAGCATACATAGTGTTAGTTAAGGCAGTGCAAGATCAAGAGACGATCTCTGCGTGGGGGGGGGTGTATGCGCCGTGATAATAGTTGTCGCAAGGAAAAGAAGGTAAAGCGATCGGAACGGAAATTGTAAGTGAAAAGGAATTGTGAAGAAAATTAAGCAAGAAAGTGTCAGATGATAAAGAAAATTGGAACTGAGTGCACGACGTAGCAGCAAAGTAAAGCAAACTGTTCAAATCACTACCAGCTAGAAAATATATCACCAGCCAGCCTAAGCCAACATCAAACATTAATAAACATCGGCCAGTTTGTAGCCGAGTAGTAGATTGACTCAGTCCCTGACACATGTGTTTAATATGGTGTAATGGTTTGTATTTGTCCAAAGTCTTAACGTTGCACTAAAATTGAAAAGGCTAAGGGGAAATTTTGCTCTAGCAAATCCTTGAAACATCGGATACAATCTGACCAATGAGAGTGTCATTAGAAGATTCAGTCTAAATATAATATTGTGACTAATTGATAAGTGGATTTTCTAATCAATTGGGGATGACTCTAAGTCAAAAGTGGCAAATTAGCAGCTGGAAACTATATAGTCTTTACGAGTGTAGCGCGATCCTCATTTCTACAGAATCATCTTCTGCCTTTAGAGCCGTGGTGTGAGAGAGCGAGGCGTGTGTCGCAATTCGGGCCGGCATGGGGGGTGAGGGGGTTCTGTATGAATAGAAGCTTTGGAGGTTGAGCTGAGAGAGTGAGTATTCCCTAAGTACCTTTGTTAGCTCCTATCTACCTGAGCAAATAATCTCTGATTAGGTAATCAATTGTCAATAGATTTTGAAGTCAAGATAAGCGCTAATTTCCTAAAAGCAAGTTTGGGGTGAATGTGGAAATGGAGAATAGCACACTCATAAACTTAGTTTATACACATCACTAGGTAACCAGTTTTCAAGCATTTCTTTTGTTTTATAGTGTACGCCGACTGACACCTGCTTGTACAACGTGTCGTACTTGCCCGCCAGGACCTTCGCACGCAACGACCATATCAGATGAGAGCGGAATCATGGGTTGTTGATATCTCAATTATGCATTCCTAAAGAGGTAATTAATTTAAGACTAACCTAAATGTTTAAGTTTTTAATAAGTCCACTACAATATAAACTCTTGGTTGTATTAATGGTCGGTGGGAGTTGTCCTTCACCGGTTGCTGGTGATACATGACGCCATGTTCCATACCTCATCAAAGGAAGGGAGTTATCCCCCTTTGAATTTTTAAAGCTTCAATTCATCGGGCGAGATAATGGTTGTGGTGGCGAGTTGTGTGGATAAAGTTGTAGATAGACACTGGACATAAGGAGAATAACCTTATAACACAAGTTCTAACGAGGTGACCTATGAATGACACTTGGCGACACATTTGTTATATGGAAACATATATACCGAGTCATAGAAGGATTCACTGGATTTATCTATCCATCGTAGATAATGGAATTACCAAGATACGAGATTGTCGAGGTTACCCGGTCGTCTTATTTCTAGAATCACCCGATGTCTCAACTATAATGTCCGTATAAGCGTACCCTTAAGACTAACATTGATATAACTTATCGTGGTCCGAGTACCAAGACCGAGTCCGGCATAATCCGATGTCCGAGTCCGAGTTCCGTAGTCCGAAGTCGGCACATGTATTACATATAATTAATTAGACAACAAAGTATCTCATTCAAATATACTGTAGGGACCTAACATGTTACTTACTAAGAATTCAGTCAAATGAATCAACAATATTCATTTCAAATTTCAAAAAAGATAACGAAACAAACCCACAAAATAATTACAAGACAAATAGTAATGTACTTAGTTTAAAATTAGGCATGTGAGTTTTATGTACGAAAGTGGCGGGTATTCTGTGTCCTTAAAATGCAGCATCAATCAACTTAAGTAACATATTCGACTTTGTTTTGTCAACACCTACTTGTTCTATAAGCAAAGTAATCTAACAAAATTTCAATGTGTGGAAATGTAAATATGAGAAAACATTTGCTAGATGGGTGAACTAGCCTAAATACATAAAAGTGTAAGTTCACGACCCACAACATAACTGTCTTGAACTTGAGTTCCATTTTAATCTTAGCCAAATATATTCAAAGAAATTAATAAATAAATTTGGGAGAAATGTGCTATAAGTTTGGATTCAATCGGAAATGTTCAATAATATAGTGGCAGTGAAATATTTCACATTTTGTCAATATCATTCTTTAATTTGTTCAGCAAGAATACAATTATGTAATTATGATGTGGCAGCAATTAAAGTGGTGTGTATGTACATCGGGTCTATCTTACACCTAACGTGTAATACGCATGTGCAAACAATAAAACACGGAAAAGACAGTCCAGGGCAGGTGCACTGCTACTGTGCTGATCCAATTTGGCTGAAATTTATTTGAGAGTGATTGTTATATTTGAAAATAATTGCGTGAATCAATTATGAATGAAAATTTTAGCGAATGGAACCGTGAGGAATATCCGTTTGGATAGGCGCCAATTATGCCCAGCGTCTGCGAGCCGGACTCCGACGCCTGAGTTCATGCGAGTTCACAGGCCCCGAGTCCGAAGTCCGAGACCTGATGTCATGAACCTTCACTGTCGAGTCCGAGACGGCTAGAGTCCAGCAACAACGGACCCGATGTCGCGGTCCTCGAGTCGCAAGACCGGACTCGAGTCAACACCAGTGCACTGCCATCAGCAAACAGCTATCTACTATCTAAAGCACAACCCTTTCCGCTACCATTACTTTTTTTTTTAAATTATCTAATTTATGTGTTGGCCACTGGCTTCTATCTATATCACTTAAATGAGAAATAAGAGGCACAGTATATTTCGTCAGATGTATGATTATACGATAGGGAAACTGAAGTAAACTATTTTGATAATTACAGCGTGACATGTCATTGATTTCATTTGTTAAATAATTAACTGTCCTAAGCTGAAGACACTGAACACTGTAAAGATAAACATTTATCAAAAGTCCCTTTAGTTTTTGATGAAATTTTCTTTAAGAAAAATAATTAAGCAGTCTAACAAATAATGATATTTGATTTTCTGATAAAGAGCTACATATATGGTTAAATCCACACATAGAGAGAAAAGTCCATCACGCAGGTCTTTGATTATGAAATGTGACTAAGTTTATGTTTCTCTCTGATAGAAAGAAATAATCGAACAAAATTGATAATTAGATTTGCAAACAAATTAAAAGAATATATCCTGATAGAATATACGTACAGATCATTCATATCACAGAATTGCGTCAGAAAATGCTGGTCTCTTTTTTTTGGGTCACAAAAAACAGGTGTGTTGATTCAGCTTCAATAGAATAAGAGATCATCTCAATCAAATTGCAGTTTCCTTAACCCTCCTTGATTCGCAAGTAACGGATAGCAATCATGCCAATACGAGACACAACAATTTTCTAACATCTGGGACTGAAGAATATAAAATGAGTCCATCTAATGTTGTGTATTACACCCGCCTGCCCTTAATTCCCATAGCCTGCGAGAACCAGACGTGAGAAGAGAAAAGAGATAGAGAAGTGAACAAAGAGTCAAAATAATCCAATATTTTGCAAATAAATTGGATGTCAGCCACTTGTCGCTCTGTAAGCGACGGATAAACGCAGAAGAGGAAATATGTGAAATCCAACACGAATCAAATTGTTAATCATACGCCTCTTAAATAAGGCGTCCAGACTTCCGAGTCTTTCTGTGGCTGTGCATGCACGCGAGAAATTAGGTCAATGGATCGATTACTCTTATCGAGATAGGCAATTTCGTGTAAAGTTTGCCTCTCGTGCTCGCCTTGTGACGAGAACCACAGATTTCTCGATGGTATTTGTCGTCCCAGCTTTGAGTATACACGTACACTCAATGTATCTGGATATCTGGTTAAATTCACCCAGTGGATTTGGTGTTGGGTAATAATTAGATGTAAACTCGAACTTCTGTGCGGTCATTATTTTTCTCAAGTCGGAATATGAGGATAACGTGATTACTTTTAAAATATGTAACCACTTCTCATAATCCTTGTCTACGATCACATTTCTGGGAAATAAAAATCATTTTATGGAAGCATTAAAGATGTACTGAAATATGCATTGATGTAGATAATGGAGGATAAAAATGGTGTTTGTGATCGTAAGAAAACAGATTCGGCTACTTCAGTCTAAGGAAAAGTGATCTAGAAGAAAAGTATAGAATCATAGAATTATTTGATAAAATTCATTGATGATAGTATGGATTGAATGCTTAAGAGATTAAATCATCATTTTTGCCTGCTTTTAGTTGAAAAGGTAATTGACGACGGTATGTAGAGATAGGGCCAATTAGCTAGATTGCCACATGTTTACGAATCGAATAGATATGGATATTAAAGGACATGACTTAGTTGGATCGGTAATAATCAAGGGATATTGTTACTGGCCATCTCACCAAACCAAAGGCAAAGTAAATAGCTCATGAACTGTGAAAGTGGGCACAGCCAAGCTGTACCTGTTGAGGTGCATCATAGCCAATGCTGCTCTGATTTTTAATTATGCAAGTGTACCGTAATTTATAAAGTAGCTTCCTTCTTTGATAATCTGTATGTGAATTGTTTCTGATTCCGTCCACCAGGTATCTTACAAGTTATTATAAGCTAACAATAATCAATCCCAATTGGCCTACATTTATCAACTGTAAGAATATTTTTCAAATGCTGTTAATTTCAGAATGGAAAAAAAAAGATATCTGCTAAATATAATTTATATTCATCAATATCATATAAAATACATTTAAATGTTAAACATATGCACAATGTGAGCACCACAAAATGCAAACCACTGATTTGTGTTTATTTTATATTTTATCTGACAAAGGAAAAGAATCCCTTCGGGCCCGAGCGCTGCACGCATAACCACGTTTAGTTCATGGTGTGTTGAACAATCACAAGCGCAATCAACAAACATTTTTTTTATGACACACCATAACGGTAAATCACTAATGTTCACAAAATGTGTATTAATCCCCCCCCCCCCCCAATCCCACAACATGAAATTGCCACTACCGCTTGCTGGAACACATTGTTATAATCGTTCATATCTGCAATATATGATGAATGAACACAATTAAAAAATTGATCATTGATTTTCATAAATATGACAAAAATCATTGATGTGAAAATTTGTGAATGGTTATACATGTATGTATACTTTTATGTATATCTATACATATTAATCTCACAAATCAATAAATTTCTGTTATTTTTTTGGGCAAGCAAAAATTTCATTCGGGCAAGCATTTTCGAGCTGTTTGAAAATTTACTTGCCCGATCGGGCAAGTGGCCAAAAAAAGTTATGTAGCACCTTGCAATATATTACAAGTTACGTACTGTATTGCAAGTTTCAAAGTCCATATTTCAGAATTTACTCTCGCAGGTTAAAGGGAAATGACATGATTGGATGTAGTCCTCAACTTGGGCTGAAACTACTCTAGAATCAAATAAACTATGCAAGGATTCTCCTGTGAAAATCTTGTAGTCAAACGTTGACTCATTCTGAAATAAACAATGTAAATATCACTCGTAGCATGGAAACTTGCTGTGTGGCTCTCTATAGGGCTTATTTTTATCGTCCCCGGAAAAAAATAAGATACTCCTATGTTTATGCTTGATTCTCCTTAAGTAAACAAATTACAGACAAATCCTCCCAGGTGGGAGATCCACTCCTGCTAGTGTATAGTTGGTATATATTTCAACTCATTTGGTTCGTGAGGCATTTTCAAGTGTTCCCAATCATGTCAGTAACCTTTAATGTGTAATGTTATTATTTAAACAATTTTCTAAGGAAAAAGGGAAAATGAATATCTATTTTTCCCTTTAAATTACAATGAAAGATCATGTTTTAATGATGTAAGTTTTCAAGCAAATTTAACAGTAATTATCTTACTACCCAAGGAGCAAATATTACCAATCATAACAAAACAATATACAAAATATGACACAATTTAGTGAAGAAAACTGAGTGTTTCATGCAATTTTGTGCGTGAAGATCATGAAATTTATTGTCTGCTATCATTTGGAAAAATCACCTGCCTCGAAAGACTCCAACAGAAGCGGCCCAGCATGCAATTTGATTTTAATCACCGACATACCGATAAGTGGGTCGTGGACACCTCCGAGAAAAATCACAAACGAGGCAGGCGCATATTTTTCCTTTGTAGCAATAACCTAAATACTTGAATTGAAATTAGCAGCAGATATTGATCAGACCTAGGGGAAGTGTTCTGACTAAATTATTCTGCGGTGATGGTTACACATTTCCACTTCAAAAGGCTGGATTTCAAATTACCCTGGTAGACTATTTTTTTTAATCTATAAACACCCGAATCGGGAAA
>JZLH01S0164787.1:91359-112462 GCA_001188425.1 Eucidaris tribuloides
AATCGTAACTTCCTTAGATGAATTGTAAACACACACACAAACACACACACAAGCACACAAACACACATAAAACACATACACAAATATGCACACATACCTGTAAGCACACACAAACACAAACACACACAAAAAAAACACTTACACACACACACACACACATACACACACACAGTATTTGCTGAATTTGGGAATGTACAATGCAAGAGCCTTCCACATGTCAGGTTGGCTGTAGGCATATATGTAGATAGGCCCATTTACTGAGGATTTATTCACCAAGGACTGAGCTGAGCAAGCACTCCATCTACATACATGTAGGCCTACATGACCATTATGTATGAAAATTGGTATATGCTTGTCCAGTTTTCAGACTGTGAATTATGCACAGGACATCCACCTGTGCATAATGTCCAGTTAGGGATTGTCCATCAGTCACCTGGGTTGGATCAAATTACCACAAAACACAACAAAACCCTCAGCTTGGACAACCACTCACTTACCAGCTTTAGTTCAGGGGGTCCCCACTACCATCAAATCCCCTAAATAGCTGGGACTTATCTAATTTATATCAATCAATGTCAATTGTCACCCATGCAGGCTCCCACATGCCCTCTGATGGATGCTGACACATTGTCACCAACACAACCTGACACGCCCCCCTTAGTCTCTATTCCAGACTTAGAACATATCCTATATCAATTCTCCATATCGCATATACCCAATACTTAACGATAGCAGATACTATACTATAATCAACATCCTGGTCTTTTGCAGTCTTGCTAACTTCTGTTTCGGCTCAGAATGGAGGCAGGGACTAATACAGCCAATCGGTTTCACTTGTATTACCCCTTTTTTTCTTTTTGTGTGGTAGAACTACCTCTGCTCAACTTATGAGAAAGATTCCATGCAAACACATATGAATGAAACTCTTAACTCTGACTTCATCTCAAATGTAAAAACTAAGGTGGAATAATGCTATTGCAAAACCATGAAAACAACAGAGGTTTTTAAAAACTGCATCTTTTAACGCAAAGAAATGAGATTTTCGGATGTGAACAAGTCAGCAAATTACAACAGAGAATCGCAATAATCTCAGTGCTACTCCAACATTCTTTCGTAGACAACTACATGCAATAGGGAGAATTATCTGCCTTGTGTGGTGAGGTCCCTTTTTAACAAAGGAAGTGCATGGACAGAGCAAGTGTATTCTGGAGGTAGAAAAGTAAAAGTTGGAGAGTGAGTGTACTAGTACTCTGGAGGTAGAAAAGTCGCATGGTCTGGAACCGAGACTACGTCCCCCATTACTTTGAACCTGGGTGTCAGTGGTCATGAGAGAGCACAATTCACTATGTCAAATCCAATTTCAATTTACATGGGGTTTTCTGTAATTTTGTGCATGATTAGTTCTGGTCATGATTTTTGTTTCACAACCAATATGTCTCTTGTCAAATCCTGGGTCATCAATTAAAGGTGAATTTTCCTCAGACATTGATGGGGTTTTAGTGAAAAGGTAACATTTTCAGAAATCCAAAAATGTAAGTTTTAGCAAATTTTGATAAAGAAATTGTAATACAATGCTTCCAATTTTTAACATCTAAGCCACATGTCTCTACATACTGTGAAGTCTGGTGCAGTATAAATGATGCTCTGGAAAAGGGGCACTTCCAAACCAAATTCAGCACTTAAAAAAAAGAGAGAACTTCTGTCCCAGAGCAGGTTCTACAATTTCCTAAATTGAGTGTTACAATGTCAAATGATGTCTTGGAACCACTTGTGAGATGTGATTTGTGACAAATATTGAATAAATGTGTAGGCCTATCTCATCGTCAGTAAAGGCATTTATCCTTGAATGTAGTTATGTTTCAGCAGAACAACTCTCCAGTGAATTTTAACAGGGATGTAGTCAAGGCTGGCTGTTCCGAGTCACAAGGCCGCTGGAAAAGTATTTTTCCCATAGACTTTGTTTACGTGACTTGGTCCGAGGTCAAGGCCAAGGCTGGCAAAATCCGGCCAAGAGGCCGGCCTCGACTACATCCCTAAATTTTAACACAGTTTCAATAATTTACAGTTTTTCATTGAAAATGAGTTTCCTCTGTATTTCTCTAGTGTGTAACCACAGGCTAAGATGAATCTGCTTGCCTTTAACAAGGTGGTAAGACATTTGCTTTGTTGATACCCCCCAAGAAAAACTAGATTTCTGTCTGAATTTTAAGACTTAGTTCTTATCCTCTCTCTGTATTTAAATTGCTCCTTGACAGCGGCCCTTTAAGACAAACAAAACGACAGGTAAAAGACCCTTGTCGTCGCCTCTTTGCCAGACTCCGACCGCCACTACCGCACTTCAGCCGACTCGCTTTCAAAGACGTCAGGCGCCCCCAGCAGCGGGGGACTTAAGAGGACGGTGGGATGTGTACGTGAAGGGTATAGCTGGCGGGGATGCATGAGCCACGCTTGCCAATCAATATATTCCAGTCTCGCATCGACGCGAGACGAGCAGGAAAAACACCGAGTAGTCACGCACGAGCTCGAAATCTGGGGATGGAACTATTTTGAAGCATCTGCGAATCGTGGGATTTTTTTTTTGGCAATATGCTTGAGGACCTTGTACCAAAATGATGTGTAAAAATAAGATGCTATATTAGGGTTGGATCAACCTGGTTCAGGAAACTTATGGAATGAAGAATGATTTTATAGTGAAGGTGGGGGAGGGGATGTTTTATAGTGGAGGTGGGGTGAAAGATAATTTTATAGCAGCAATGTGAGTGTGGGTGGGGATGACTTTATATTGAAAGAAAGAGAGGAGGTGGGATATAATTTTACACTATAGGTGAGGCTAGAGGTACGGGACAGGAGATACAGTGCACTCTCGTTATAAAGAAGTCCTTGGGACCCATAAAATTATTTCTTTATAACGAATTTTCTTTATATCAGGGTTGCAAAAACAATAGAATACAAAGAGAATCGCAGATATATGGGACCAGAGATTTTACTTCTTTAAATTAAATTTTGTTATATCATTGTTCTTTATAATGAGTGCACTGTAATTTTATAGCTGAGGCAAGAGTGGGGTAGGGGATGATTTTATAACGGACTTGAGGGTGGGGTGGGGATGATTTTATAGAGGAGGCAAGGGTGTGAGTGGGGAATTAAATGTTAGTGGAGGTGAGGGTGGGGGTGTGGGATGATCTTATAGGAGGCAAGGGTGTGAGTGGGGAATTAAATGTTAGTGGAGGTGAGGGTGGGGGTGTGGGATGATCTTATAGGGGCAAGGGTGACGGTGGGGGATGATGTTTTAGTAGTGATGCGGGTGAGGGTGAACGATTTTATAGTTGAGGCATGGGGGGTGAAGGGTAATTTTAAAGCACCTGTGAGGGTGGGGGTAGAGGACGATTTCATAAATGATGGTGAGGGTGGGGAATGATTCTGTTATATTGGCGATGAAGGTGGGGCAAGGGATGATTGTGTAGCTGAGGTGGTAATCTATATAGTAGTATAGTCAACTCCCCCCCCCCCCACCCAAGATAAAGTTAAAGCAGTCTATAATATCTAAGCTTGTGTTGCTAAGTGACCGCATTATGCCAGGTAAACAGCAAAGAGTTTCATCACAGACACATGTCAAATTTGTCTGATGTAGTCCATGTACACTCAGAAAATTGTTTTGTTAAGCATTCCTTTGCGAAAGCAGTTGTTCAATTCCAATTGCCCTTAGAGACGCGAAAAATGGGGTTACAACAATATTTTTTTAGCATGACAGGGAAAGGGTAAAGTTCTATCCGGAACTATACTAATGTGCTGCAAAATAAAATAAAAAAATGTACAAACATCTTCAGTTAAAGTGATCTACATCAGTGATTTGCAGAGGTAATTATTACTTTGACTCTAGTTATAAAGAACACCGATATATGTGACCTGTTACGATATCAATAAATACTCTGATAAAGTCACAAAACCACAAAGGTAAGGAAAGTGTCAAATATCGTAATTATGATACAAAGTATGAAAGTGATGTGTCCTCAAAAATCAAAAGTTTCATGACCTTGACATGTAGCAAGAGTTTGAATATTTATATTTTTCACCCAAGGTATTTTTCTTTTAATGTTTATGTTTCATAAGACCTGCAACTTTATCAGGGTATCGTGGTGACAGGTCATCAAAGAAATCTTTGTGGTTCCAAAGATGAAATTTGTTATGTATTTTATTGTTTTCGCTACCTACAAATTTTCCTAATTCCAAGGAGTTTGCTTTAACGACAGGCTACAGTAGTATAAATTCACATTCACTAAAATAGCATCCATTTCATTCAAATGATCCTTACTTTCCAAATACTGACAATTTTGCCTCAAGGGTTTGTGAGAGGTGAAGATCCTAATGAATCTAAACATCATGAATGATTTGAACTTATTTCTTCAAAATGTTGTTTTAATAAAGAAATCTTTTAGGTCTTAAGGATTCATTTTTCTTTGTAAATGTATTCAAGGAGTTTGTTATAAAGACTATGAAATCATATTCAATAAAACAACATCCATCACTTCCTTCACAAGACCTTTTACGATACTGAATCTTTTGCCCTGAGGTTATGTGAAGAGGCAAAGATTATATGATGCGTGCAAATATATCCTTAAAACATCAAGAATGATTTGAGTTTATTTCCAAGATGAGCTAGCTCATTTGTGGATACGGTAAGTAAAATCAAGAAACCATCTCTGAAAAAGTATCAGTAAACGGAATTGACTTTGAGACGGTCAGCCACACATCATGCATTTCAGCATTTGTAATGCACATTTTCTAATTTTACACATTTCACATATAAACTGTGTGTATATTCTTCACCACCAACCATCACGATCGACTCGTTAACAAGTCTCGCAACATTGACGTCGCATGCCAATGCACGGTTTCTCGCAAGTACCAGCTATCTCTCTTTGTCCCGCTAATTTGCAGGCACTTCCGCGGCCGATTGTCAAATAGCAATCTCGCGGATTACAGCACGGCGGGCACAGACAAAACGCTAGGTTTGGTTTTGGGTCGTGCCGCTTCCAATCATTCCATACAAATTCGCTGATGCGTCCCGCGGGCATGGACCATGATCACTGCATTGTAACTGACACATGTGTGTGTTGAGCTATTTCGTGAACTTTTGGGTGTGTTAATATCTTAAAGGGCCAAGTCAGCAGCAAGACAGCCCTATTAAATATTCCAGTGATATTTCATTCACTTCTCACTACAGATTATACAGGCCTACAGCCTAGCAATGCGTATATATACCCCATCTGTGATGCAACAAATTTTATATAAAATATTCCAAGAAAGAACTCCTGCCTTTGTTAACGTTTGCATAGCTATAGTCTGAAGATTATTATTTTTTCCATTCATAAAGTTTACCATCCCATCCCATCTCTCTTGGAATTTAGCTCAGATGAAACGACACATATGTTGCAGGGAAAAAATTAACATTTTCTTTAAAGTGATAGGCTAACATTGTGGAGCTTCAATTTAAAAAATAGTCAAACTTTGATATCTGAGCTACATAGTAGTGTTCAAATGGACAAATAAACACCCTAGAATACAAAAGTTTGGAAAGCTACACTGCCAATGACAAATAGCCTACATGTAGGTGTACACACAGTAAGTCTATGGGAGGAAATGGGCAAGTGAATCTGATCAATAATCATTTTGAAATACAATTATTTCAGGGCTTCATTTTTAGACCTCAGCAAAGACAATGGTAGCATGTGGAATCATGCAGCTCAGATTTGTTTAACTGTGGTAAATGTTAGCCAATACCTTTAAGGGGGGGAAGGGGGGTTACTTCTAATGTTTCCGTGCATTTCAGATACTCTTACATTGAAGTTGAACTCTGAGGCAAATTACGGGCCTCTATTACAATTTTGGGGAAGAAATCCCCCACACCCCCTATGTATTTTTTTTCCCCTTCAGTAGGTTGTTAGTGAAGAAAAAGCTACCGGTATTGGGAGATGGTAAAACTGGGAGACTCATATTAGATCGTGAGATGACGAAAAATCCATATTTTGCCTCCAGCACCCAGTAATTTGAATTGTGGAGGTCAGATTCATCATGGAAGTGTATAAAGCCTAATGGACCCTGTTGTTGTTGAATAAACAAGTCCTACCCCAGACCCAACAGTGTCTAGACATGAGTCAAGTTCACATGCATGCTAACCTTGAGGTTGACTTGTAGTTAATTAACCTTGAGAATAAGGAAGTACTAAGGGAATAAACTTACAGTGTGAACAACTTTGTATCTAACAAGCTTCAAATAAAAAACAAGGTAACTTAAAAGTTAGCTAACCTTGAGGATAAGGAAGCTCCAAGGAAGTTAAACTTGAAAGTAATTCCAATGTGAACACACAAGGTCGTAGTTAACTAAGGTCAAGATAACTCCAACTTCACACTTTTAAATACAAGATTTTTTTTGTGATTAAGGCATGATACTTTGATGAAATGGGATAAGCTCCCACACGGAATCAAAGTAATTAGTAGTATTGTGAACGCAATCACCACTGAGCTTGTGGTTAAACTTGTAGTTAAACTTGAGGCCTGTGTGTACTTCTGGAACTGGATGCACCACATTTACACTGTACATCCTTATGTTACATCAAGGGATGCTTCTTGGTAGAAACTGCAACAAGTCATATCACCAGTGATAAGCTACAGTATGTATATTGTGTACGAACTCGTAGTTAAGAGCAAATTTCTTACTGATGCCGTGTGAACAAAACTGTTAACTGCTTATAGTTTGTAGTTAAAGGTAATAGTGACATGATTGGGAACACTTGAAAATGCCTCAAGAACCAAGTGAGTTGAAATATATACCAACTATACACTAGCAGGAGAGGATCTCCCACCTGGGAGGATTTGTCTGTAATTTTTTTACTTAAAAGAAGCAAGCATAAACATAGGAGTATCTTAATTTTATCTGGGGACGATATAAATAAGCCCCATAGAGAGCCACACAGCAGGTTTCTGTGCTACGAGTGATATTTAGAATGAGTCAAAGTTTGACTACAAGATTTTCAAAGGAGAATCCTTGCATAGTTTACTTGATTCTAGAGTAGTTTCAGCCCAAGTTGAGGACTACCCCCAATCATGTCATTTACCTTTAATAACTAGTCATGATTTACAGACATAAGAACCTACATGTATCCTATAAACTAGAGCAATTACTATCATAGCTGCCTTTGTCTGCCTTGAACGAAGACTAGTGTGGCAAGGTCCATGGCATGGGCAGAGTGAGTGTACTCCGGAGGTGGAGTAAGTCAGAGAGTGAATGTACTAGTGCTCTGGGGGTAGAAAAAAAAAGTTGCATGGTCTGAAACCGAGACTATGCAACTAACAATTTAGCCTACCCATTCCTGCTTTTCCTCCCTTTTCTCTCTGTCAGCCAATAATCTAAACATGCTCTCTACTCATCATTTCAATGCTCTTTGCTCATTTATTTCGATCCCCGCAGGACATTCACTGAATTATCGACAAATCAAATTTACACAGTGGTATATCGCCCTCCTATCAAAACAGAAAACAAACCACTGCACACGCACTAGCAATAAAAGAAATCTAATGATCTCCCGTTTATTGATCTCCAGGACGAATCATCGAAATAAGGATGCAAGAAATAGCATTGTATTGACATTGGAAGTGAAATGTACGTCAAAGTTATCTGAATACCATTATTTACATACAGTATGTCACATGTCATCACATAAATTATGCAAAAAGCGAACGATATACGTAAAGAAAATCAAAGCAAAGCAAAGAAATTGATTCCAAGGGCTAGGACTATGACATTTTTTTTTCAGGAAAATTTCTTTTGTGGGAAGGTTCAGGAATGGTTTAGAAACGATCAACAGAAAATCAAGGGGTCACGCTTAACTTTTTTTTAACTAGCCACGCGGACTAGTTAGCTTAAATTTTGGGTAGTCCGCCAGAATTCTTACTACCCCGTCCTCCAAAATTGAATATTTTTATAAATGTTTCATGTGACACTAAAGTAATATTTTGGCTAGCCATGTGGACTAGTTACTTTAGATTTTGGCTAGTCCGCCATGATTTTTGCTAGCCATTGGCTAGCGGGCTACTGTTAACTGTGCTCACTGAAAATAATTCTGCAGTAATTATATCATAATCCTCCATCTCATCATTCAATATTTGCTATGATACGAAGACTTTCTGCCCCATCATCAGCTGTGTTTCTATTACAAATGTGTAAATTCAAAATGAGTAGGTACATCACATACGTGTTAAGTGTTTCAAATGTGAATATCTGTTTTTCCCTGTATTTTACATGAGTAAGCCAAGGTGGATATTTGTGTTCGTTTAGGTTCATTTTATGGAATATGATAGCCTGGTACAATACCCCCTTGAGTTTAAAAAAAAAAGAATGAAATAAAATCCCTGTGCCACTTCCAATAAAGCAACTACCCTTACAGTGTTCAATATACCATTTTCCCCAGAAAAAAGGGGGAAAAAACTACAGCATTCTCTCACGAGGATTTGTGCACAAACGTTCTCATTATAGAACATCTCGCCTGACTTGTTATGTCAATATATTTCAGAAAGTTCTGACTCACTGCACTAAACAAAAATATATTTTTTCCCCACGAAAATGAAACGGGACTAATTGATGATCCATGTGATTACAACTATCATCCCAGACAAGTAGGCCAGAGTACAAAATTCTGTTCAGACTAAATTTAAAGTGACATTCTAATATTAGCAAAGACTTAAAAGTGTCTTTAAAACAACAATTTGGCTGATGTACTATGAAAATGCTCTCACACAACACTATCCAGCACTTTTTTATCTTACAAATGGAGTCAGATTTACAATTTGTACTGATCAAGTTCCTCAAATCTGAAACAACATCCAATGGCATGTTCAGAACTTTTGTTCAGGGAGGAGGGGGGGGGGAGGTTGTGGGAGTTCTGACTCTGCTGGCAACAAGAGTCAGAAGAGTCAGAAAAAAGAGGAGTGACAAACACAACCTAAATTCCTTTTCTCACTCTCTTCATTTCTGTTTTCGTGCTGGGAGGGGGGTGTATGGGGACATTTGTTTTAAGGGGTACATGTAACAATCCCATCACCCCCTACCCACGACTCACAACATCCTTATATGTTTCCCCACAGTTCTGATCAATCAGATGAAAACAGATTGGTTTGTTCTGAGATGGCAATTTCTTTTGACTAAACCCATTACAGCATACATCCCTGCACTCCGTTGCCATGGCAACCAACAAAGCCCGAGCTATTGACTGCCTTTACTCAGTCCATCAGGAAAACAGAGTTTTATCATTCTCATTTTTGTTGGGCAGGTGGTCAAATAATCTTGTCTTTGTTGGCAAGAAAACATACAGAATTGTGCCGATTACCAGTACATGCTACTGCTATGCAAAAGGGAAACATTGTTTAAAATATAGTAGCTTCTGATATGCCACCATAACAATTTCACTCCCTCCCCCCCCCAAAAAAAAGCAATAATATTTTGACAGTTTATGTGATGAAACTGAGTTACAGGTCTATAAGACTGACTGGCTATGTAACAAGTGAAATATTTACGAAACAAAAATGAAGTCCATTGTGGTTTGATTAGATTTCCAGTGATAAACATGAGAAATCAATGTACATCGGTGTGTTTCTACAGAAAAATCGTTAAACAGTTATTACCCGCCGTAAGTATCTAGATATTCCCGGAAAACTTTCCTGTAGAAACAAGACGCGCATGCGGCTTATTGCATAAACCGTATCTGACCAAATACGGTTTCTTCATAACACCTTCCGAGGTGGTTTTTGCCATGTTAATCCGGTTTAACTTTTCTGTAGAAACACTACGGCGAAAAGCGTATCTGCGCGTCTGCGGAAAGTATGGGTCACCGGTGCGTTGTGAAAATACGTGGCCTGGGCGCTGTGACTGCAATATTTTGGACCCGAAAAGAAAAAAAAAAAAAAAATTCACTATACCCAATGTGCATTGCGAGGTCATATAGGTTTTTTGGAATTTCCGCGATTTCCATTTGATGCGTTATTTGCGCGACGCAGATGCGAGTTTAATCGCGATTATTCTTTGTACGAAATCAGGCTTGGTTTAAGGCGCAATACGGTTTTCGATTCCGGAAAGATAAACCGTTTTCACTTTTTTCTGTAGAAACACGCTGAAGACTCCATCAATTTTGCTGGGTCAGCCTTATGATGAAAATCACTGGCCAGAACTCATGGCAAATACAACAAAATTAAAAAACAAACTTTCTTCTCTAGCATCCCGACACATCTTTGCTGATTAAGCACAATTAGCGCACTAGACAGGAAGTGTTTGTGTCGGTATGTTGTAATCAAGATGACGAGATGCGGTCAGAATGACCGCTGCCTTGTTTGGCCATCTGGACAAGATGACAGGGGGTCACTTTGCCAGTTCCATTCATAAAAAGCAGCTGGACAGACTTTTGTAATTAAACTTGGTGATAGTTGTGTGAAATGTGCTAATTTGGGTAAAATATTAGCAGGACTGTTACTATTTACTTTTTCTTTTCCTATTTTTCCCCTTTTTTGGGGAAGGGGGGTCCTGAAGTTGTTTCATCGTAACATTCATAGAACAATTAGGGGCTACTTCGATGATAAATCATACTTCATTCCCTAAATAATGTAACAAGTTGGAAGGTTTAACTTGAACCCTATGACAGTCACTTTCACGTTGATAAGTTACAAAACAAATTATCAGGGTCTTCAGAAGTACATGTAGCATATTCAGGGAGGTTTAGGGAACAGATACCCCTCCCCTTCCCTCCCCTCATCTCCCCTCCCCTACCCCCCCCCTCCCCCCACCCCCCCCCCAAAAAAAGAGAGAATAATTCCACATGGCTTCTTGTCTTGTTTGCTACTGCTCCTCAGATCTGAGGTGTTGATAACTTTTTGGTCACTGTTGCCTTTCACTCTCAGCTTTTGAAATACCCCAAATTTGCTTATCAGCTGGACATTCATCTATTCAAATTTGTATATTTGTGAACATCCCCATTCACCCTTTCCCGTTCCCCCTCGGCTCCACAGGTCATGGATTTTCCCAAAGGCATTGCCAATCATAACTTTTGATCATGAAGTTCACTCTGAGTTCTGAGTTGCACAGTAAATCCATGGATGAGAATAGTAAACTGTGGGAAATGTGTACAAGTTACCGACAATAAGTTTTAGACTTTGAGTATGGTTTGTTGGCCCACATGGATTTGCTGCTACTATGCACAACAACAATAAGTGCTAGAGGTGAGGATCAGCGAACCATGACATTATTTCATTGACACAGACAACCCAGTAATAACCGTCACAGTTGATGAAAACACAATAAGATACATTTGAACTGAAAATGGGACACAAGAAGAAAGAGTTGCTGGTAATCTCCACGATTGCTGAGATATTTGGGATATTTTCAACTGAATTTCAGCTCGTCTGCATGCAGTACCTGTATGTCTGTTAACCCGTTGGAGAATAAGTATGAGTTAACTCGTGTTGGTTCTATGGAAAATGCATGTTATAGTGAAATCAAATCGTCTTCAACGGGTTAACCTGGTGAAGACGGTTTAATTTTGCTTTATAGATTGTGTTATTGATTTGCACGTCAAAAAACATCTAAATGAATGAAATCAGCTGAAATCATATCCAATGTGAAGATTAATATAAATAAACACCTCTCATAGAGACTTGGGGTAAAGTATTGAGTTTTGGTGAAAATCTGGACAGTTAAACTTCATCCTTTTTCAAATGACTCTGAAGTCTTTAAAAAAAAAAAATCTGTGACGTCGACGTGCACGGGCCGTTCCAAAATTGTCCAATCAGCCGTTAGCCGAAGGTCACGCGGAGGTTAGCTATTTAACCAATCAGTGCGCTCCGCTGGTCTTGCGACGGTACACATAACCGTGATTCGCAATTTGAGCAAAATTTAAACTCACGGAAAGAACAACATTCTGGTAACATGTCGTTATTAGTTTTTCTCATAAAACAACATATTCATGACGTATGGATCTCAGACTTTCAACACACCATTTGTAAGTACTAAACTACCATTTGGTATTGATAATGAAGAGAAGTAATGGACTTGCACATCCCTGACACAATCTTTAACTAATATTTCTGCACTTACATGTACTGTATGTATGCAGGCCTAGTCACTGTTTGTATAGCCTTTTGACAAGGCCCTCTCGCTGTATTACGGGCGAGCGAAACGAGCCCAGCCAGGCGTGCAGCGCGAGGGCCTTTTGAGATCTGATTCCAATTCTTATGTTAAACCTTTGGATTACCGAATTTTGCTACCCTATTTTGGGTAGCAAAAATCAACCAATCAAGGTGCCTGTCTACTTAATCCTACTTTGAATATGCAATCATACCAGGACCATGTTCGTACGTACTGTTGCTGTAACATGAAACGATCTGGAAGCGTTCACTATTTCATTAGGCGAAATGATTCACAAACGCAGATTTTTGCATGCCTAATTGGACCTTACGAAGCAAAATTTAAAGAAAAATACTTCAAATAGTATGTTCAAACAATGAACGTGTACTAATTTGGTGTTTGATAGTATATGTATTGTAGTAACCAACACTGAATGAATTTCTTTCAAACCACCGAATAGTTGACAAGGCCAAGACAGGAGATTGTAGCGCGCAATTTCATTGGTTGATTCGAACAGAGATCGGTCGTTCCTGTGGTCATGAATAATAATTACTTTTCAGATGCCAAGCAGATCTCAAAAGGCCCTCGCGCTGCTGCGCTCGGCTGGCTCGCTTCACTCGCCCATATAGGCAGCGAGAGGGCCATGTCAAAAGGCTACTGTTTGTATGACTTTTATCTCATTTAAATCATGGGGTAAAAGCACTCAATCACTCAACAAGCCCATTTCCAGAGGGAAAATGATGTAAAAGTTGAATTCAGTACAATTTTACTTTTTGAATATAAAAAGAAACATGTAGATTTTAACCTGACCTGTTCAGGACTAGTTATGACGCCCCCCCCCCCCCCCTTTCTCCTGGGTCTATGGTCTTTGGGAAATGTGTAGCATTAGGCCTACTTAATTCACTTCTCTTCATATTATACAGAACAAATATATTTTGGTGGATTAAGCTAAATTATCTTTCACTAACTAGTGCCGGATGTTTACCTTTAAACAAACAATGCATGTAATACCACTTCCCCAGGAACCCAGCTGGATGACTGGTAGAGGCACCAACAATTTCCTTAGTAGTAACAGTGCGAGGTCATTGACTCTACAAAGTCGCCCGCATTTGGTGAGATTTGTGCCACAGCTATAGAAAACTAACAAGAACCACCTTTTCTCCCCCAAAAATAGGGGATTACATGAGCTAAATTGAGGTAACTTTACATAAAGCATGTAACAATGCATAACATTCTCAAGGTTCTATTCCATTCAGGTCTTAGCACCAATACAACATTATGTCATTACTTAATTCCGATTTAAAGGCTGACGATAGTTCTGGTTAATCCCACAAATTTGCCATCAATCTGTTAAAGAGTACATTGTCACTTCAAAACATGGGGAAACAAGATCAAACCGAGTGAAAATCATCTTGAATATTACCTAATTTTTCTACTACCTTCAGAGCAGATGTTAGAGTGTGCACTCCATTTTTTTGATATAAATGCTGGGTAATTTGAAACTGACATTTTGATTATTCATTTTAATACTCAAAAAGATCTGTGGACAACTTCATACTTCTTCACACACAAGATTAAATCAACAGCAATAATCTGAAAGACTTGATGAGGATTTTTACAACAAACATCATTCAAACAATAAATAATGAAAATCATTCAATAAATCAATCGATCAATCAATCTTCACAACAACAAAAACTAGGGGTACATGTATTTTGGGGTACTAACTGGATCAGTCAACTCCTAAAGAGTTTGAGTCATTCGGCTTGTTTCTACAGAAAATCGTTAAACAGTATTACCCGCTAAGTATCCAGAATTCCGGAAAACTTTCTTGTAGAAACAGACGTGATACGGTTTATAAACCGTATCTGACCAAATACGGTTTATCATAACCACCTTCCAGAGGTGGTTATTGCCGTGTTAATCCGTTTAACTTTTCTGTAGAAACACACAGCGAAAAGCATATCGTGTCTGTCGGAAGTAGGGGTCACCAGTGCATGTGAAAATATGTGTCTATGACTGCATATTTTGGACCAGTTCATATACCACAATGCATTGCAAGGTCACAGTTAGAATTTCCCGATTTCCGATTGACGCAGTATTTGCGACACGGAATGGGAGCTAATCGGATTATTCGCTCTGTAAAAACAGGTTGGTTTAACGCCGATATGGTTTTTCAATTCCGGAAAAGATCAACCGTTTTCCACTATTTTTCTGTAGAAACATGCGGATTGATTACAAGTGAGTATGTTCTGCAATGAGGGGAAAGGTCATTGCACCCTGAATAAACCATGAAACAACTGTAACAACACTAAATAGATCAAAACCATGTATGCTACATGTACATTATATAACAGGATTAGATAAAGCTAACTACTACTAAGATTGGATTAAAATAAATGGGATTTAAGCACAAGTCATTAGGCATAACATACATGTACATGTACAGATCACCTGCCTATACATGACAAAAACAAAACAAGTTGTTAATCAAGTTACCTATATGGAATCAGTGGACCCATAATCCGTAATTTCCTCTGTTCTTAACTTCAAACTGATGCCCACCACAAAAGATGAAGGGGTCAGGTTGGGAATGGGATTGTGGGATTGAATATGGGGAGTGGAAGGGGATAAGGGTGGGCTTTGCAATGCCAGCACATGATTGTTCCGTTCTCCTACAATAACAGATGTACAGTTACTGCAGTACATACCCAATTGTGTCAACCCCCCCCCCACCCCTTTCTAGGCCCCTTCCTCCATTTCTACAACTTAAGCTGCCTATTCTAAATCCCAACAGGTGAACAAATCAGCAGCTATGCCTTTAATCCTATCAGAAACCAACCTGACTCTGCACTAGTCTATGCAGACCCATTCACTAAAGGTAGAAAAATGTAGCAGTGGTGCCAATACACAACTCCAGCTCTTTATTTTGTTTCTTTTCCTAACAATGGTTTCCCCACAAATCCCAGGATTAGCTCCAATAACCTGTGTAATGGCTGCTTTTCCATTGTTATGGCTGGCTTGTTATGGGATATGACATAATCGAGGGAACAATTACAATTGCATTGGGGTAGTTGGGCATTTACTCATGTTTTGGGTGTTAAGAAGATTTGTAAACGAGTGAGGGTATTTTACAAGCTACATGAACTATATTGACTTCTGACAATTGTACAACATGTAAGCTTCATACAGCGTTCTCACAAAACGATCACATGAACAGAATACTGTGGTTTTGGCATCATATGACAATTCTAACAACCAAACTTTAAGTTATTCGTACAGAATGTACAGCTATTTCACAGTTTCATACAAGTATTTTTTTCTGGGTGCTTGTTTGTTCGTTTGTTTGGAGATGCTTTTTATCCCTGGCTATACAAGGCTAAGGCTAATTCGCTGTTATGGTAATGTACAAGCTACAAGAATCTCCTGATCCTGGTACTGACAAAAAAAAGATCTGGGCCTACATGTATCTAAAAAAATCACACAAATATAGAAATAAGAATGCAATAAGAATAAATGCAGAATACTATAAAGTGCAGAATGAATGATGATTTGTGATACTCATAGTACATATAGGCCCCTACACCAATACTTTACACTGCCATTTTTGTACAAATTCAAAAAAAAAAAAAACTATTGTGTGCAACCATGATCCTCTGACCTAATAAGTCAGCAAAGTTGCATGTCCTCCCTAAACTTTCCAGGGAACTGTGGTGAGAACAGTTCCACCAGCTTTCAATGCTTGGGATACTGAGAAAACTGGCTGCCTTCAATGGGCAAGTCAAGGGAGCCATTACCTAACCTTTATTGTTCCAGGGTATTACCATGGACCTACTACTGGAACGAGTAGTAGGTCCATGGTATTACTCACCAGATCAAAGGCCTATTCAGAGGACCTGGACCCTCTGACCCCACACCCATTTTGTTCAAAGGGTAAATCAAGATTAAAGGGGCCCCCACACTTGTAAGCTGTTTCTATGAGCTTGCTGGGATTCTAAAGCCCCATTCACACTGGCAAAAATAAGATTAGTATGTACAGTAGTGCTGTGATAGGACCCGGACTTGGACTCAGAGTTGAACCTGGACTTGGGCCCGGACCTGGACTTGGATTTGAACTCAGACCTGGACCCAGACCAGGACCATGTCAGACGGGATTTTGATGACATTTACATTCTCAGACTCAAGACTTTGTCTGACAATTTTCCCCAGCCAAGAGTATGCTTGCATGTAATATGACAAAGTTCTTCAAACCCCAAAATGACACCACAACCTACGCTGCAAAAGCAACAAGCCCTTTAGTCTTTTGGTCTCTCAATGAAGCAATTAAATGCACCAAATATCAATTTATACAAACTAAGCACACAGCTACAGCTGTCAAGTGGAATAGTTTGATAATATTGACCATATTTTGTGAGTTGGAAATGGGATCTGCATTCTTGAGACAAAAGGTCACAGAAACGATGTCAATCTAATTACATGTATCATGAACTTAGGGAGCCAATTGCAAGAAGCTTATTACAAAATGAATTATTCACATATTGCTAGTGCCCTCTTTGATTCCATTGTAAACTGTGTCAACAAGCTGACACAGATCTGCATTACCGTGCTGGTCTTTAAATTGTTACAATGCCATGCCAATGAAAAGTAACAATTTGGTGTAACTTTCCAGTAATTTCTTGAAGTGGAAAGGCAACACAAATTTCTGCAAACCAAAAGTGTGTCACATAATTTGCCAACTTCTTGACCACAATGACAGTGAACAAGCTGTGATACCAAACCACTGAACTAACTGACAAGAAGCCCATGTAATAGAAAACTCACAGAGATTACAAACAAGTGTTGAAAATTGTGCTTTTAAACCCAACTTCAAAAATCCAAGAGCTAACTCCTGAATACTCCATTCTGATTGGTTGAACACAAATTGCATTTTGATTTTTTTGTATTTACATTCAAATGCATTAACGCAAACATTGCAGAAATTGGTTTCTTGTGCGCAAAAGATTGGAGAATGATCTTGGTAAAGGAAAAAAGACCTGAAAAGACACTACAATAGGTTTGCACTTGGATTGTTGGAAACAAATTCCACAACAAACAAAGGTATGATCATCTTGTAAAGTGGAATTAGCACTTGCCTATGTGCTGACAAGATGAACCAATGTTGGGTATTAAGCAGATGAGCAAACTACTGGGGAGTCTAGACTTTTCCCTGGTCTTCACCAACAATAATCCAGTTGTTCTTTCACATATGGTTTCTTAAAGGCATCATATAACAATGTTTAAAAAGACTGAGCTACATGATTCACCATGCTACCAGTGTCCCTTGTAAGGTATAAAGATTAAGCCCTGAAGAAACTGCAGTTCAAAATGATCATTAAGTGCTTTTAAAAAGTGAAAATCATTGAGTGACCATTCCCGTTTTCCTCCATAGACTGCTGTGTAGCAGAATTTTTTATCATAGCTGAGATTTAATTCATGTGCCGATTTGATCTGTAGGCCTACATATTTTACGAGTGACCCCATAACTCTCTAAAGTTTGGTGTTCTAGGGTGTTTATTTGTCCATCCAAACACTACCAGATATGTCAGACAGCAAAGGTTGACAATCTTTTAAATAAGGCTTCCACAATGTTATATAGTGTCTTTAAATTCCACTCTTGTACATGTACTTACTTAGGAAACTACATCTTCATTCAATTGCTTCAACTAAGACTAGTGTCTTGAATTACTTTCTTCAGTTCCGGCTGTGGATGCTTCACATCCGCAGTAAGTCTACTCATAGAAAGAAAAATTTGCATGGTCTGGAACTGAGACTATATAGCCCCCTACAGTTGCACTAGACAGAAATTAATATTCGCATCAGACACATTTAAAATTCCACCTGTCTACAAATTGCCACTGCGACCATAATTTCTTTTCCTCATTGCATATTTTCCAGACTTGTTTGTCAAGTTTCATTACCAGACAAACAACCTAAATGAAAGCATTTTTTTGGAGGGGGGGGGTGGGGGTTTGGAGTGGGGGTAGGGGGTTACCGTAGTAATTAGCACCTGTTTATTCTGCTAGGGATAAGTTGATGACTTCCTTCATTGTTACAGGACAGGATAAAGAGACAGGAAGGCAGTAAGAGGCAGGCTGTAGGGGAAAGGCAGTCGTCGTACTGACCCCATTTACACCAAGTATGGGTCTAGGAATGGGTCCGTGAAGAATTTGCAAATGACTGCACAAAACACACGTACCAGTCAAGGCTCTGACTGAGACCCATTTACACCATGAACAGGTCTGGGAATAGTCAGTCACGAAGGTGTAATTGGTGACAGGGCAGAACACACAGTCACACAAACTCCAGATCAAGGCATTGTACCAATATTAAACCAGGACCTGGGAACACAACAGCTTGTGACAAGTTGTAAGAAATTGGAAAGGAAATGTACCAACTATCGACGCACTGAGTGAGACCCACTTTACACCAAGAACGAGTCAGGAAACAGTTTGCAAAAAGTTGTAAGCAAATGGAAAGACCAAAAAGACCCAAATTGTACTTTTTCATATGACATCATACATGTACATGTATGTATGACCTCAAAATTTCCCAATTTTATGTAATTTGCTGTTTTCTTTACTTGATTTGATAAACTTGTGTGTAATAATATTATAGGTTAATTTGACAATATACACAACATGTTTAAAATATACAAGGCCATGGAAAACAGTATTAATGTCTAAACTTATTTCCAAAAATCAGTACTTGAAAATGAAGTGATTAGCAGATTTAAAAAATGTAAAACGCTGCATTTACACCACCTGCTGAACAATCAATCTCCAAAAAAGATCCATTCTTTGTTTCCATGGTAACCACAACTGTTGTCATACCAGCTGAAAGGGAAATAGTTCATGTCTATTCTGCAATGTAAATACTGGAAGAGCTGATGAAAATGCAATGAAAACAAAGAACCTGCCAAGGCGCTTTTAGCCATGACATTTCTTCATATTGAGAATATTTTATTTTCTTTGCCAAGAATAAATTGTTCTGCAAATGGGTATGATGTTGTTTCCTGATGCTTGTGGTGACAATAGAATACCTACATGTACTTTGTGAAAGACTGATGAAAATATATTTTTGACCAAAACTGTAAAACATTTTAATGACGGTTTCATTTTGGAAGTGCAATCTTTTCAAGGTTTCACTTTTACGTCACATGTACATGTACACGTAGGATGATGCAGTTCAGATATTTTAAACTGGGAAACATTGTTAAACAGAGCTTTACTGGTGCACACAATGTGTAAGTTTCTTTGATAATATACAGAGTGTTTAGCACAAAACGTGACCCTACCAGAAATTTATATGTATGTTTATTGCAATACGTCATCGCAAAGATAATGTATTACTATTTCATTGATGCCATATTTGTAATAATTAAGCCTTGAGTTCTCAAATTACAAACATTTTAAATGAGCAATATCAAAAGTGCTTTGCACACAAGATTCACATCTTTAACAATAGGGGAAGCCTCAGTAACTACCCATCTGTGATCGTATTGATGAAAAGACCTGAATGATGAATCTCATCCACAAAGCAGTTTCAACATTGTTCATTTAAAATGTTTGTAATGCAATAACTCAAGGCTTAATTATTACAAATATGGCATCAAATGAAAGAGTATCAACTATTTTTGCGATGACATATAGCAATAAACATAACTATGTTTGTTCCTAGTGGAAGTCGGGTTATGTTTTTTTTATAAACACTTTGTACATGTAAATCAGTTGCAAGATGACAAGTCAAACTGCATGACTGAGTGATCACTATAAGTATTCTTGATTCTTCCACTGTTTACTAATTTACATATTAATTTACATTGTCTTACCTGCATCAGGAAACCAGTCAAGTCAGCAAATTAGGGTTCATGGGTCAGTACCAGTACATATACAGAGAAGAGAGAGAAAAGATAAAAAGAAAACAAATTTTAGTTTGAGAAAATCTTGTGATTGAGAACAGACGATGCTGGTTCCATTTCATTTTTTTTTCTTTTTAGTTTAAGTGGAACAGTTAATGATATCATAAGTTCACTGAAGAGCACCAGATATGATGTTCAGAAAACATAAAAGGTCTGGGATGGCTGCACCACCCTAGAATAAAAGGGGTTTCACACACAGTATATTGTGAGGCCATTTTACCTCTCTGGCTCTCTGATATCACTACATGTATATTATCCACAGAAACACTTAAACTATTAATCACCCCCCCCCTCCCCCGTGCCCTTGATTCTCATATCGACCCCTCCCCCTTTCCTCCCCTAAATACAGACATGCACAAATCACAGGCACAGATCTTGCCATCACCACCACTCCTATTCTCTGCACCTGTCCAGTAAAGTAAAGATCAGTTACCCTGGGCAGCTGCTCTTGAGCTTGTCCAATGCTATTGGCATTCTCTCACTTATTTTCCTGCTTATTATTTTTCAGATACCATCCAATATGACATTAGATTCAACGTTTCAGGTATTTAGATGAATATTTTTATGAGGTTTCAACCCAGTGCGAAAATTAACTTTTCTCTTTTCGGGGGCTACTTTTCCTGTTTCAAATATTCTTTTGTATTGAACCCTATGGCAATTTACGGGGGCTCTTTTGCAAATTTCGGATACTCTTTGGCCATTTCAGGGGCAAAATCGCCCCGAGCCCTCGTGTATTTTTTCCCCTGTTTCAACCTGAAATACACCCAATCTAAACAACGGCCTACTTCTTCCTAAATTAGATATAATTTAGAGTTTTAGACTTGCATGTACGTGTGCTGTATATGTAGGACGTTTAGGTCCACATTTTCTCAAGAATATTAATTCTAATAAAGCAGCTTTGTAGATAAACAAGTTCTGATTCAGTTTTCATAATGTGCTTTCCATGTGTAGTGGTAGCCTTTATGCTTTGAATAAGTCCTA
>JZLH01S0164798.1:5349-18103 GCA_001188425.1 Eucidaris tribuloides
CCAAAGTTGAGGACTACCCCCAATCATGTCATTTACCTTTAACCAACAATTTTGTGTTGGAGTGAAAATGAGACAGGGATTCTGAGAAGGACTGAGAGACCAATGGTGAGAGTGATGTGTGGTGTTAAGCTGATGGACAGGAAGAAGACTGAGGATTTGATGCAGATGTTGGGCTTGGAAGAAGTGGTGGATCATTTGATAAAGGCAAATGGAGTACATTGTTATGGTCATGTGTTGATCATGTTTTGAGAAGGGTGTTTGAGTTTCTCGTGGATGGTCTGAATGGAAGGGGGTACCCAAAGAAGACGTGGAAGGAGCAAGTGGTGGAGGAGAGTAGGAGGGTTGGATTGAGGCAGGAGGATGCACCTAATAGGGTGAAGTGGAGGGAGGGGGCAAGGACAATTGCTGTGAGAGTGAGGTGAATCCGGCCACCCCCGTAACGGGACAAAACAGGATTTAAAAGTCTCGATTACTGCTTATTTTGACACTAATTTGACCACATTCTGCAGTCAATGAGAATGCTCCTGCCCTACCTGGCAATCTTATGCATGATGTCATATGTGATCTTTCGAAAACTTTCATTTTCAATCATGAATTATCCCTGACATCACTTGTAACCTTTGACTTTGAAGGTCATCAGTTTGTTACAGCTGTATTGTCTGCTCTATGCATTGCACGTCATGAGCTCAATTTAGGTAAAGACATTGTCATTGCAAAAAACTAAACTCTGATGTCTGAGCTACAAGATAGTGTCTGAATGGACAAATAAACACCCTACAATACAAACATTTGGGAAGTTATGCTGCCGCTAGCAGATAGGTATCACACATGAATTAAGCATCCGGTGGACTCTTTATCATAACACAGCAGTGTATGGAGAAAACAGGCTTACCAGGATGCCCTCGCCAATCTCCCGTGTCCTGACCTGCCTCTTGCAGCAGAAGCTGCCCCAGCAGACCAGGGTGCCGCACACCAGGCACACCAGGGGCTTGTCCGGTCGCTTTTTGCACACCACGCACACCTGCTGGTTGTAGCGCTGGAACAGGGAGTTGTAGTCGTTGGGCAGCTGCAGCAGGCGGGGCAGACTGTAGGCCGGGTTGATCATCAGCAGATCCTAACCAAAGACAAGAAAATTGAGGTTAAATAAATGAAAGAGGTTATTCAGAGAGGTGAAATGTGATGAAATAAAATTTTTTTGTAAACCTTGTAAATATGTTAACAAATATTACCTTGTGATGTAATAGGTGTTTTCACATGATACCCTCTGTATTACTAAGATCACAAACTGCCAATCTTTAATTTTAACCCATTGGAGACGATTTGATTTGACTTTAAAATGCATTTTAATTTTAATTTTAGACATATTTTAGGCCCGGTTACCTTTGACCTTTGAGCTCCAAAATCTAATCAGTTCATTGGTGCCTCATAATACATACTTCACCCAAGTTACATGACAATCCGACCAGCCGCTCTCAAGTTATCATGGTAACGAGCCCAAATCAGACATATTTTAGGCCCGGTGACCTTTGACCTTTGACCTTTCAGCTCCAAAATCTAATCAGTTCATTGGTGCCTTATAATACATACTTCACCCACGTTACATCATAATCCGACCAGCCGCTCTCAAATTATCGCGGTAACGAGCCCAAATCAGACATATTTTAGGCCCGGTGACCTTTGACCTTTGACCTTCCAGCTCCAAAAATCTAATCAGTTCATTGGTGGCTCATAATACATACTTCACCCAAGTTACATGAAAATTCAACTGGCCGTTCTCAAGTTATCGCGGTAACGAGCCCAAATCAGACATATTTAAGGCCCGGTGACCTTTGACCTTTGAGCTCCAAAATCTAATCAGTTCATTGGTGGCTCATAGTACATACTTGGTCCTAGTTACATCAAAATCCGATCTGGGGTTCTCAAGTTATCGCGGTAACGAGATCTGGTAACGGACGGACGGACGGACAACCTGAAACATGATGCCTCCGGCAACTTCGTTGCGGAGGCATAAAAAGGAACCAGTGCTATATAACATTTAACTATTGGAGTATTTGACATAAAATGTCAGAATAGAGAGCCTGACTAATTGTTCCAAAGTTTATCATGTCACAGCCGGCAACCAGGGATAGCCTGGTGGTTGTGATGTTTCCTGGAAAGCAGTAGGTGACAGGTTCAAGTCCCGCGGGTACCATTTTTCTGACATGTTTGTCAAATTTACAGATCAGCAGTTTGCGATCTTTACAATATAGAGGTCATCATATGAAAAAGAAATCAAGGTTTTCACATCTCAGTAATATTGAAGTGTTGGTACATGTTGTCGATTCACAAGGAATTTACATATCAGCAACAAAGAACTGTTCAGTGCAAAGTTTAACTTTTAATGTGTCAAGCTTTTTTAAACAAAGACGCATAGAGCAACTTTTGGAGTACTATGTCATCTTCAAACAGCTATGACAATTCATACATGCATATCATTGGTTGTCCGGCAGAAGGGCCCTTGCATATGTTCCTGGCAGAAGGGCCTTAACACGAAATTGTCTCTAACCTGTAAACCACTGGCTCTTTTCACATGAAATCACAGTAGTGTGATGTTTTTAGATCATTCTGTCAGTCTGTTAAGCGCAATTATCAAATAAGGCAATATCTCTCAAATTAGACAAAATTTACTGTTCAGGCACTTTTGCCGAGAACATATGCTAGGGCCCTTCTGCTGGACAACCGCCGATATAGGCGAAAACTGTTGTTCACAAAAGTTTTACATAAAAGTTATACCCTTTCGAGCAATTTCCACGTTTCCTTACCTTGGCAGCTGTGTGGCTCTTCCTGACAAAATCACAGAAGGGTTTACACAGGGCAGCCACCAGGGAGGAGGGGTCTCTACGGGGCGGGGGCCTGAAGCACTGGGCACTCAGGAAGCCTGACGACAGATCCAGGTCCTGGTCAGTAAGGCACAGGAACTTGGCCAGAGCCCCAAACTCCTGCTCTGCAAACTGTAATAGGATGAAAACAATGTTTGATTAAAGATAGTGTTTATGATTAGCACAACCTGAAATGAGCTTATCGAATAAAATAGAGCAATTTGACTATCTGTAGTTGATGGGTATGCCCAACCCCCTATGTAGCACATGAAACTTTTTCATAGTATAAACAATATCGATATTCAAGCTACCTAGTAACTGAACAGATGTTGGGAACTGTTCAGTTACCTAAATATATGACATTGGACAAATCTTATATCCAATTTAAATAGTATCGCAAAATGAAGTTATAGGTACAAAAACCATAACCTTCAGAACAAAGTTCATTGACCTCTGACCTCAAACTTTTATCCATACAACAAAATTAAATTATTTATATCAGCAGTGAGCACTCTTAACTGAAGTCAGAGGCAAAAATGGCATTATGGGATTAAAGGCATTGTATAACAATGTTTCCACTTTAAAAAACCTGAGCTACACGATTCCCCATGGTACTAGTGTCTCTGATACGATCTAAAAATGAAGCCCTGAAAAAAATGCAGTTTAAAACGATCATTAAGTGCTTTTAAAAGTGAAAATCATTGAGAAACCATAATATTCCAGCTTTTCCCCATAGACTGCTGTGTTGCAGAATTTCCTATCGGCTGAGAATAATTGATATGCCAATTTGTATCTGCACATGTTGTATTAGTGACAGCATGACTGTCTAAACTTTTGTGTTCTAGGGTGTTTATTTGTCCATTCAAACACTGTCAGATATGTCAGATAGTAAAGTTCGACAATTTTTTAAACGGGTCTTCCCGTTATATAGCGTCTAAAGTTCACCGACTTTTGACCCTTGATGGATTTGGCCCAAAATCTAATCAATTCATCCTTGCCTGATGTTCTATCCTTGGTCCAGGTTTTGTTAATTCCTTCAGTGGTACTCTAGTAATGTTGTTCACAAGAAAGTGTAGACACATGGACCTACCTATTCCTATAGAGGGTTCCTACAATAATTTATGATGGAGGATAAGCTGTAGCAAGTGCACTACACCATGACAATGGCTTTTCATTATTTGCTGCACAGCTTTTTGTTTGTCCTCCAGCATAAATTAAAGTGGAAACCCTCTATAATACACTCTAACACAACCTTTTATTATAATCTGTCAAAATAACTGCAAGATTCTGTTCTTACTATATCACAAGGACACCTACCTCACACACAGGCACAGGATCGTCAAAGAGATGATGCTGTAATAATGAGGCCGCTCGTAACCACGGCAGACAGTGATGGACTAGGGCTCCCTCTACAGTCTGGGGTGACCACACTGCTTGATATAACTGTACAAGTATAGGAACAGGATAAGAATTACTGCACTTGATTAGATTAGTGTATATTTATATAATATTGGATGGCTTTGAGGTGGACACAAGAAAATATTGTACGACTTGTGACAAATATCGGACGAGTCGCAGACGAGTCCGATATTTTCATGAGGTGTACAATATTTTCTGTGTCCACCGAAAATAAGCCATCCAATATTATCATTATTATCTAAATCCTCTAGAAAATTATCAAAATTGAAATTTAATAAAATTCTGTACAAATCATTGAGTCTTTCAATGGGGATCACTGCCCGCTCTGACTTTGTTCTTCGTGTGACAACTTGTAATTCTTCTTCAACATAAATCACATCTTCCCGTATAATTTAGTAAATTAAGCAAATCAAGCACATTATACAAAAGTAACGATTCAATAATGATTTCTGGGGGGGGGGGGAGATAATTCTACTACATTATTTGTTGTGGAAAACTTGATTAACTCGTAAACAAATACAAAAGTACCCGGATGTATCTGATATTTTTTCCTCAGCGTATGATATTTTCTCATGGCAGCGCGTATACGCACATTCCTTTGCGCGCGGGATACACGTTAATATCACGGCGCTTGAAACCCCCTATTTAGATAATAATCTACAATATTAAATTCCTGTTTCAATTACATTTTAAACCACTTTGGTTTTAAAGGTAAATAGCATGACTGGAGGTAGTCCTCAACTTGGGGTGTAACTATTCTAGAATCAAGTAAACTATGCAAGGATTCTGCTGTGAAAATGTGGTTAAATGTGGTCAAATATTGACTCACCTTGAAAGAACTACCATCAGTATCTTTTGTGACAGCCAAATTTGTTGTGTAGCTTTCTGGGAATAATTTCTATCAGGGCATGAGAATAATTCAATACTGGTATGTTCATGTTTGATTTACTTGTTTACTTGTTTACGTGTTAAGTAAACAAATTCAAGACAAGCCAAGGTTTACATTCCAGGTGGTGTATACATTATGTCCAAACTCATTTGCTTTTGAGGTATTTTCTAGTGTTCCCAATCCTGTAATTAACATTTAACCATCATCAGACTGTGCCTTTTGGCTATGCTATAGCAAATTAAACTAGAGGCCACCACCAAATATGGCACCCATACAGTCTGGGATGTAATCTACAAGATGGCATATAGTACAGGAACAATGTTAAGGTTCCGTGACACTTTCACGGGGACAAAGGTTTGAAAGTGGTTTTGGATTGTCTGAAGGGTACTGAACAAATATGAAATTTCAAAAATGAAATGTTAAGGTAAGATGCATAGGATTGCATACAGATGCTGTATAAGCCTATGTTAAAGTACGTAAACATGATTTGTGAAATTTCAAGATTAAGATTGTCTTTTTCAGGTTTTTAAGTAGCTGAGTTGAATTACTTATGCCAGAAAACATAAATATTTAGATATTAAAATCAGTAAATTTAAGAGTTTGACCTTTGACAAGAAGTGCGTTGACCTTTTAACATTTTTGGTCGTGGCGACTTAAAAGATGGTCAGACATAAGGCAAACTATACCTTTTTGGATTCTGCTTGACAAGACGAGTAATTTGGTATGTATGATTCAAACCAATAACACCATTTTTCAAGTTTGACCCTTGTAGAACCCATTTTGACCCCTGCCAAAAATTGCTGACATTTTGAAGAGTGCTACCAAGCCAGATTTTTTCAGTACCCTTCAGACAATCCAAAACCACTTTCAAAGCTTTGTCCCCATGAAAGTGTCACAGAACCTTAACATTGTTCCTCTACTCATAATAAGAATTCTGACATTAATTCATTTCAAATAAATTTATTTTGCAAATATGTACACAAAACGATTTTGTATTTGGACCTAAATCACATATGTAAGTCTATTTTTTGTGTGGAAATATTCACAATATCTAATAATGTAGAACGTGAAAAACAGATAATGCAAATCAATTCCAATGAGTTTTACTCTTTTTACAAATAAGGTGATGAGGTAATTAAATTATATTATTCAACTGGTTAAGTTTGTTTGCATTCCTGATTGGTTCAATGTCTATATTTGAGCAATCGCCCCAGCGAGGAGTGTAACGACCGGCTCGTTACACAGGCATGCGTATCTCGGAAGCCAATTAACACGTGAAGAAATAGCGCTTAACTGTACGGAATCTGCAACCGTATACGCGTTCGGCAAGGGTGTTTGTTTACTTCTAACCGCGCATTTAATAAATTTGACGCATTGTCGCGTCGCGCGCCGAACTTCCATTTACGCGCGTGCACTCTAAGGTTATTGACATTTTCTACACTCCAGCGCGTCGCGTCACATCGATCGCCCGCATGCCAATAACTAGCAGACGCACACCAAGCGCAAAATGGGCCAAAAGGCAATCATCTGTCAGCGAAAACAAACTTTTCATCCTTAAAATTTCATCAAGTTTGGGGACGTTGAATAAAACAAATAATGACTGTGATGTCGGTCGTTGCATCAAATTACCAGCACTCATTTGTCTTGCAAAAGATTATTTTTCCCTCGACTTCGTCTCGGGGAAAAACTAATCATTTTCAAGACAACCTCGGGCTGGTAATTTGATGCAACGACCTCCGCCCAGTCATTATTTGTATAATATTGACCTCTTGTACTTGAAACACAAACATGTTGCCTAAGAAAATGAATGACAGTGTTGCATGATAACATTTAACAGGTATTTATTACGTAATTTGTTCTGTGTTTTGCCTTCCATATTTCCTATTACCTGCAGTAAATCAGACTCATAACTCAGCAATGGTTTGTTACTGTAACTCACCTGAATTGCACTGCTACTGACAAAGTCAGCATGTTGATAGAGATTAGTCTCCTTGAGTCTGGTCAGGACGTCACTCAGCAGCCATGCCATACTGATGTCTTTCTCCTTCTTCTCTGACTATAGAGGCAAAGATAAGGCAATGGATGATAAGTTTCAGTTTGTTTTGACATTTAAAGACACAATTTTATTTAACATTGTGGAGGTTCAATTTAAAAAAAAAACTGTCAAACATTCATATCTGAGCTACAGCGTAATGCTTGAATGGTCTAATAAACACCCTAGAATACAAACTCTGGAAAGTTCTGCTGCAACCAAGAAGATGTGTATGGATAAACATCAGACAAGACTTAAGCACCAGGTGCACTCTAAATTCTAACACAGCAGTCTGTGGGAAATTGGCAATTTAAAATGGGGCACTCTCCTTTTACCTGTTTAAAGCTTTTTTTTAGTATGATTTTTTCAGAGCTCCATTTTCAAACCTTATCAGAAACACTAATAGCATGGAAGATTATGCAGCTCACACTTTTTACACTGTAAACATTGTTTAACAATGACTTCAATTTGTATTGACAATCAACCCCTTTGTGTACTGTACTGAGTGAGTAAAAATAAAAGGACGACTGCTCAGCAATAAATTCCATAAAATATCACAACAGTTTTCTTTAAAGTTGGTGTAGTTTGTGCTGCATTAATGTCTTTGGTTAAAGCATTCGCAAGAAAGCAACAAGTCATGCATGCACACTGCAAACTCAGAACTTGGACAAAAGCAGCTTGTGACACGTTTTACAAAATCAGTTGCTGAGTAGTCACCCATGACCAAACATGAATGAAGAATATACCATCTGCAATTAAATCATTATGCCATCATTCGCTGTTATAAATTTCATGATATCTCAAGGGTTTTTTGAGAGACAAGAGAGAAATTTGGGCTTCTCAGAACCATTACAGCAACATCAACACTGAATGCCAATGACAACAGCCCATGCATGATACACTTTCTGATGTGAGAGCATACAAAACAAACAGTGCTGTTCTACAAGAGCTACTCACAGGAAATGAAGATTACTGAATAAACTTGCTTTGTTATAAAAAAAAAAACTGGCACACAGTAGGTTTGAAAGGAGTGCATTATCGAAAAAAAAGAAAAAAAAACAAGGGGAAATTGAAAATTTTGAAGACAATGAGGAAAAAAATAACATTCAAAACCACAGGAATGTCCTCCATACTGTCAACACTAAAAGTAGCAGAGTGGCCAATTTAAAAGTCCTCTACTATATGGAGCAAATGAAATGACTGGTTTAGCCAAATTCGTTCAAACTTTCACATTTTTCTTCTTGTTACTTATCTGTATTCTCGAATGTACATATATGTCTGACTTCCATTCTATAATGCAACTGTTCATAAATCATGACAATGTAGTGCCTTGATTCAATAAAACCATCAAACGAAAAGCAATAGCAACACACTATACAGCAACTTCCTAGTACTTGGAATCTACATGCAATGACATGCTATCATATCAGTATAGCACACAAAGACTAATCTAAATTTCTATTCTATAATTTTGTCAACTCAATGAGAAATGATTACATCACAAAAGCAACCAAGAATTTCTCATTTAGTCATGCATAAACAGTTGTGAAATTACCTCATCGGTATTCTAATCAAGCGAGGTATTATGGAGCCACAGATGTATGTCGAGAGTAATGAAAACAGTGAAAAGGGAATAAAAAAGAATAAGAAGATTATTTTTCAAAAGTTTCAAAACCATATCATAGTCAAATATATGAAAGGTATTTATCTTAACCTGTGTTAGGATAGAGCTAGGGGACAAGTGCTATCGCAACTAGGTGTCACTTTGAGGGTACCCTCAGTCATAATGCAAGGCTCAACACTAGCACTTGCCTGCCTGCCTGGGGCAAATAAATTCTGCTTCTGGGCAAGTGAAAATTTCTGGCACTTAATCTTACTTGCCCGGATGGGTAAATAAAACTGTTCAACTTTTAAATCAAGAGAGTATTAAAGACTTGTGTTTTTCCAATTTTAATTTGTGTAAATTCTAATTAAGTAGAATGTATAAAGTATATGCACCTCCAACAAGGATACTGTCTAAACAGTAATGCAATTAACATGGGCATGTAAAAATTTTATTTGGGCAGTTTAATGAATGAAAACAAAAAGTTTGCTTTCCCGATTAGGCTACCAGCCAAAAAGGTTAGTGTGGAGCCCTGCACAATGTAATACTGTTTACTCTGAATATTTCGCGGTGGTTTTATTTTCGCAAATTTTGCGACTTACTGAACATAAAAATTTTCACTTCCCGATATTTCTGTACAAAGTGAATGCAAATACAATAAAATCGCAAATATATATTCTCACGAATTCCCCGTCTTGAAGCAAATCGCGAAAATATATGGCCGCGAAATATATGGCGTATACAGTACTATGTTTACATTTAAGTTCCCAGTGGCCACGGCAGCCCTGTTTGCCAGAAACATACTTCACCGTGGGATATTTGCCCTTTTTGTTCTCCATATCCAAGTTTTGTTAGGTCTGTCATGTCTGCTTATCTCATCCCCCCACGCTGTCTCACGTCTATCCCGTTTTGTCCACAGTGACCTAAAATGTGATTGCCATGGCAACCGGGAACATAATGTTACCAGAAAGGAATGTTACGAATGCATGCAACCAACGTTTACATTGGACTGACCTGAAGGGGTTTGCCGCTGCTCTGCCACGCCCGACGTTCCGATTCCGGCAGTCGGCAACTGATTGCAGCGAGGGCTTGAATGTAGACCAGGTTATACACAGAGCTCACCAGGCAGTGGTATACAGCTGTAGATCAGATGTCAAATAACAATAAATCAGAATATTTGACTTATTTGAAATATATAGTAGTATTACTATCACCTGATTTAATCATCATATATTATTCATCCTCTTTGGTGGTTTTATTTCAAAACATTTCGGGAATAAACTACCATAAATATGTTCACTTCCTAATATGCCTTCACAAAGTGAATGAAAACAGAATAACATCACCAGAATGAACTCTTGTGAATTTGCGGTCACATAGCAAAATCATGAAAATATATGTACACGAATTATACATTGTATACTGCATTTGTCCTATTTGTTCTTATTTATGATTTTACTATCTTTAAGACTATTCAAAACCTCAATCAAAAATCTTTATGTATTTGAAATATTTGTGATAAATGCTAGTCTATTTTCTTCAGAAATTGTGTAGAATGCAGTGGAATTTATACACAGATTACTATAGTATAATATGCACGTACATACCTTTTTCAATTGGCTGTGGTATACTGAAGACAAGCAGGAGGAGGAGGGAGGCAGGATCACACACCATCAACGGGACTTCACTTTCTGGTATCGTTGATGATGGGATGATGAATGATGATGATGAGGGGGAGGAGGAGCTGTTAACACAAAACCAAAATGGACAGCATTTACAGATTGTGTTTTCAAAGCCTACGTAAAGTTTTGATGAATGTCTCAAAACAAATTTTTCTACTATTGTACTGTTTAGATAGATCTACAGTTCGACCTTGATTAACCGGCCATGTTGGGACCAGCAGCCATCCGGATAAGTGATATGGCCGGATAAGAGAGATAATGTACAAACACAGTATATGGGGGAGTGTATACATGTCATAAGTTATAGTAAAACAACCCACACATCATGTGCAAATTGCAACAGACCACATACATGTAACACTTTATTTACTGTCCCTGATACCCAGCTGATTTCTGTGTACACTTCTGATAAAGGTCACAGCCTTACAGGCAATAACTGATAAGTCCATTGTCCGGATAATAGAGAGCTCCGGTTAACTGATGGCCGTATAATCGAGGCCAAACTGTATATCTTCTATTGATGCCCTGAAAATCACATGCTCTGAAATGCTTGCATTTTTTCCAATTGTGTAAAAATAATAAAGTAGCACCCCTCAAC
This sequence comes from Eucidaris tribuloides, assembly GCA_001188425.1. Classification (NCBI taxonomy): domain Eukaryota; kingdom Metazoa; phylum Echinodermata; class Echinoidea; order Cidaroida; family Cidaridae; genus Eucidaris; species Eucidaris tribuloides. The sequence goes on from JZLH01S0164798.1 coordinate 16,431, forward strand.
TTTTTTGCCATAAGAAATGTAGAGTAATAAATTATAAACAATTTTCAGCAGGTCTGACATCTGTCACAGCAATACTATACTTCGTGAAAGATTGATGAACAAGATGAGAAAAAGAACTTTAAATTCAACAACTTATTCAGTTATTTTAGAATTTAGTTATGTGGTATCTTCTTATATCCTTTAAATAGTTTTTTGATGATCCTCAATAATTACATTTTGATCTGAAATCTTATTTTCAACAATTAGCATTGAATGGTGTAACAAAGATGGTGGCTACTAAGCACTTGCCACTGTCTTACCTGGCAGAACTTGAGCTATTGACCAGTTTATGCCACATTTTAACAATGTCAGGCCTCTTGTTAATTTCTCTTGCATGGATTTCCAATATTTGCAGGAGAGGATCTGTGAAAATAATCGAAAGGACACATTACCTAATATGTGCTTATCCACCCTCCACCCAAATAAAACAACACAAAAAAAGAAGAAATACCACACTAGTTAATACAATATGCTAGCTATTAAAGTTCATAACCACAATCTACACAAACTTCTGACACAGATAGCATATCATATCAAATTCACTGATAAAATGTATGGATCATAAACACACTACCGTAAAAATATTTCTGTATTTTTCTTAACACAAGCTCATAAATGGAAGACAGGTAAAAACATTGAACCAATGTAGTTGGGGTGGGGGTACACTTGGGGGAGGGGCTAAGAAAAACATTGTCTGCCTTACAAAAGGGAGTATTGGAAAGTATTTTATGCACTCATTTAGATATTAAAAATTATACTGCTTATATGCAAAACCCTGTGAGATACATTATCCAGTATGCAAGCACCAACACAATGACTATCTATCAGACAGTAAATACTGACTTCAAATTTTGTTGTTGTTGTTGTTCCTTTATTTTCATTTGAATTCATTTAAATCAGAGTCATCCAAATGCTTGGAGGGGGGGGGGGGAGGGAGAACATAAAGAACAACACACTTCACAGGGTATGGTAATGGGTGGGTGACATTTTGAGTGATTTAGATGAGTAGATTCATCAGGGGTTTTGCCTGCTCACTGCAAATCTGGCAGGTATTATATCCTAGAAGTACACATAGAGCAAATAGTTCCCCGGGTATGTTATGGGTTATTGACAACCCATAGAAAGAAAGGAGACAGAGAGGTCAGCCAAAGAAAAGGTGGATGAATTGAAGAGTATAGAATAAGAAGTAATGAAGTCACATAATACTACTTTTGAGAAACAAAGGCTCAAAGTTTTCATATTTGTCTACAGATCACAGTTGTTTGAGTTGTACATCCAAACTTGGTGAAATTAATTGACACAATAAAAGATGAATATAGGACAAACACAAACATTGTCACACTTGCCAATTTCCAATAATCACTAATCAATATTGTGGACTTGAGTACTTCTTCTTCTAAAAACAAGTTGGTTCTCGAACCACAAGTCTCGCCGGTTTTAACGGTCAGAAAATGAGGCATGCACCTTTAATTGGCAGTTTTCAGCAAAATGCTGGGGGGGGGGGGGGTCAAGCCATAAAACTATGACAATATAAATTTGTTCAGTAGAAATAGCACATTCCCATGACAATTGACCTTTAGATGACCCCTGATGACCTTTGACCTGGGCATTGTTCTGCATTCAGGTAAGTGGTT
>JZLH01S0164798.1:31744-46877 GCA_001188425.1 Eucidaris tribuloides
CACTGAAGACAGTGAGAAATACCAGTAGGTCAATGGATATTCTCTTGCTTCCATTATATTATTGGTCATCATAAATCAAATCAATTACCCCAACCGTCTAGTTTCAGACGTTATCCCAAAGTAATAAACCGATGTCCCTTGCCCAATGAGCTGCGGTGACGCGGTGAGCTGCGGTCAGTAAGGCAGCTCAAACAATAGCCAAAATTCCTAACAACCCACATGTTGGACGTAGGTCCTTTGTCCGCACATCAAAGATCGTGTCACTTAACACCATGACTGACAATAGCGTTATTTCTTGGAATTTCATTTTAATGTTATTCACACCGACTGAGGCTTGACGATATTTTTTTATCTTCAGTGATTACAACCTCCCAAATGTCGGTGTCTTGTCTTTGATATTTTTTTTCCGGTTATTAAGAATAACCGAAAATTTCGGTGAATTCGATAAGTCATTTTTGGAGACACCAGGAATTTCGGTTGGGGTTAAAACCGGTAAATTTCGATTAACCGATTCACCGTTACAGCCTACTTCAAAGTAATCATTTAGTGCTTTAAAAGAGTGAAAATCTACAAGTATCCAGTTCGACCTTCTCCTGACCTTGTCCATTTCCTCCCATAAATTACTTTGTTATAGGTCTAATTTATACTCAGCCTGAGCAATAAATGTTTATTCATGCATACCATGCCAGTGGCAGCTTAACTAGTTTTACGGTGGAATAATTTGGGCATTTGGATTTTGCTGTCGGGCACTTGTATCTGCAATTCAAGAGCACGACTGGACAGGCAAAACATTTTTTTTTTGAGGCCTGCACAATAAACACAATGTCCACAGAGCTACAATTTCTCTGGTATGTGAAGAGTACAAACATGATGATGTAAGGCATGGATATCTCTCTTACTCGCTTCATCACCATCCTCCTCCTCGTCTCCCGGGTGGGGAATTCCCCCTCCCATCATCTCCTCCATCACAGCTTCTATTGCACTTTGAGCACTCTGCCCTCCCTCGTGAAGTATTTCAGTTATCGGCGTGGTCCAGTTCAAATTCCTCGTCCTGCGTCGTCTCGTACTCCTCCGCGTCCGTTATGTCTTCGGCATCGAACGAGGTATTGGCTACCAAGACAAAACAGAGTATGATGCTGTGAGATGGCAGTATCTTATTTTCATTTTGTAAGTTACAGTAAAAAATTGCTGATTTCAAACTGCTTATTCACTACATCAACTCAAGAACGTAACCTGTAAAATATGAAAAGGCCTGATTTTTTTATCTGAGCAGGGCCTTTATCAAAGGTTAATTTAAATAACATTTAAATAACAAGATTTAAATCTGCCCACCCTGATTAAAGGCAGTGTGTCTCTTTTGCATGCCTAAAAATTAAAATTGTGTGAAATGCACTGGTTATAGAAGAAAATACAATCCAAGAACCTTTATCATAGTATAGAAGCTAGTAACCAGTTTTAGTGGAATGTGTAGTGACTGTTAGACTTTAATTTGATTATTGTCTCCTAGAGACAAACATTCCCAGCACAGAACACACACTCACGAGCATCTGTTTGTTTTGTTTTGTTTTGTTTTAGGTTTTTGGCTTTTTAAAAAATTCTTGGTAATTACTAATCTTGAAATTTCACAAACATGTCCTTCATAAATAGCCTAAGGGCATGACAGATGTTTTTCTGTGTTGTGGGAGGGGTGCAAATGAGATTCCATGTCTTTAAAGGTGGATATTTATGCATTGTAATATTACAAAATCTGGCCACTGCACCTTGTCCTTGAAACGTGACCTCCTCCTCCTCATCCTCATCGTCCTCCTCTTCTTCCTCCGTGTCCTCTTCCACCATCTCCACCTCATTCTCATGCTGTGCCATGATGGCATCCGTCACCAGCCCCGGCATGGCTAGTACTGGCTGGCCCAAGATGGTGGCCAGCTCCTGGTTCAGCATCTGCTGTAGTAACGTGTCGGCGTCATCCACCAACTCACTGGTGATGTCCTGGTAACGAGGAAGGAAATTGTATTTCATCATTGAGAAGACAAAACCTCATATCCCATTTTTTTTTTCATTTTGGTGCAAATGGATATTTATTCAAATGTACTATTTTTTCAGTTAAAGCACAGACATGCATAAAAACAGCTGATTCAATACTATAGCTGAAGCAAGTCAAGCCTCAAGTAAATGCAAGGCAATAAAGTCAAGCCTCGAGTAAATGCAAGGCAATAAATAGGCATTATGTGTGCAATCATTCTAGACATATTTGAACATTTGACCTCATTTGACATTTGACCTACATATGTGACATTGAGGCCCCTGTACGACATCTGAATTCCAAGTTTGGTTACAAATTGACTTATGGACCCACCCTGGTAGAAACTTGAAGGTAAATACATTGAACCTGACTTGACATATTTTTTAACTTAACATTTACTGTACCATTTACCAAGTTTGGTTACAAACGGGCAAATGGTCACAAAGTTTCATAAGCATTATGGATGGATGGACACAGCTCAGGATCCCTTTACCCATTGGAAACTAAGTATGAGTTAACTCATGTTGGGGTCTATGGAAAATGTGTGTTATGGTGAAATCAAATCTTCTTCAACGGCTTAATCTCACTTCCCCTCAGTGGCTTGACAATAAAATGAATGAATGACAACAACTGACGTGATAAAATCAATGATACTGGCTATAACTAAGATTGTAATATTAAATTTTGGGCATTATTTGCACATTGTTAGCTCAATTTCTACATTCACTTAAGTCTCGGCAAGGTTCATCCAAAACCAGGGGCCGTATTCTGAAAATTGTTCCAACGTTCCTTCTAACATTTCTTCTAACTCCCCGAGTTAGAATAGTCTTAAAATCTCTTCTAACTGTATTCTGAAAAATGGTTCTGGGATGATTTTAGCAGAGTACTGGCGGGAAACAACAAAGATGACTCCGCCCATGACACACCCACATTTTCTTGCTTCTGCCAATTAGAACAAGTGTTAATTGGAAAGTTAGCCAATCCCGTCAGTGTTTACAACGTAAACAACTGCGCGTCGGAGGAATGCAACGCACATCTACAGCGCATTGAACGCACACAACATTGCGCGCATATTATGTGCGCGCACGGACGACGAGTGAATGAATGAATGCATGAATGAATGAATGAATTTAACTTTCACATAGATGTAGGAAAAACCGGGGGGAAACAATACAATTAATGATATCAATGATAATTATTCCACACGAAACAAAGTTTTAAAAAATAAAGTATTAAGAAAAGTCTAAACAGAAAAACCCAGGCAAATGAATGACCCGGGTAAATGACACACAAACACTGACAATGCGCCCGATCGAGCAACTAGCTTAACCCTAAAAAGCCCAAGGGGGGCACAATGTGCCCCCCTACCACATTTTCCTTCACCACTTCCACAATTTTTGACGAAATTTCATCAAACTTGGTGACTTTTCCTAAAATTTTATGGCGAACATTTTGGTGTATAATTTAGGGTTACCCGTGATATCGTGTTGCCATGGCAACCACATTTTGAAGGTCATGTGTGTCATTTTTTGATGTTTCATTGTTTTTTCACTACACAAAAGAGTTACTGTCACTTGTTTTTCATTTCTTTTGGCTCATGTATGACATGAAACTTATATTTCATCTATTAAGAACTTATTCAATAAATTTCTTATGTTTTTCTTTGTTTTTTGGTGCTAAAACAATAAAAACAATAAAAAATATTGAAAATCCATATTTCTTGTTATTTTTCTTTATTTCCCATGTTTTATTAATATATTTTTCAAGATTTGATGTATCAAAGTGTAATTCCATCAAAGAGGTGTACCAGAATGAACAAAAAAATAATTTATCCATGTTATTTTAACTTTTTGGCACAACCAACAGTGCCTAGTAATACGTCCGTATACGCACTACATTAGCACTGCATGTATGGTAACACAAAATATGAACCCCAAACAGGCAAAGTTTACTCAAAATACTTATTTTCTACCTAAAAATATGTTATCTTGTATGATTATTGACAAATTAATCAATTGTAAATGCATTCATGTGATATTAAAGACTAAAACTTAGAAATATCCAACAAAATACCTTTTTTCTATGTATTTCATTATATTATGGTAAATAGCGCCCCCATGTGACCTTGAGAAATTCTGATGATTGCGTTTTGTAGAGTTTTAGTTGTTTTATACGTGTGCCAAATTTGAGAGTGATTGGTCCAACAATAAAGATTTTAGAGAGGGGGGCACAATGTGACCCCCCCCCCCCTTGGGCCACGGAGAACCAAAAATAGCTTGGGCTTTTTAGGGTTAAGTCGCAGCATTGTATGCTCATTCCACACACAAGCTTTTGCAAATTTAGGTAATCGGTTCAACAGAAAATGAAACCAATTAATGTAATTTAATCTTGTCAGACATAATCAAAGGGCTGGATGAAGGAAACGCCAAATTTGTTACAGGCTACCATCCTTACCCTCGCTGTAGAAGAGCTTGTGAGATGTTTTAAATTTTCTTCTAACTTTTCTTCTAACTTCATTTTCAGAATACGAAAACTATTCTAACTGTGAAATGCGCGCATATGCAAATTTTTCTTCTAGAAGAAAAGTTAGAAGAGATTTTGTTTTAGGAAGATTTTCAGAATACGCAACTGTTGTAACTATATGAGTTAGAACAGAATTCCTTCTAAAACAATTTTCAGAATACGGCCCCAGGTATCTATCAAGTTGACACAGACATCAAAATATCATATCTTACTATTACTAAACTGGAGTTGAAATTCAAATTTCAAGAAGGTTTTATCATGGTTTACCTTGTCCTGTTTGCTCTCCTCATATGACCTTGGGTTGACCTTGACCCTCGTTATGGTGTGGCCCAGATTGGTCAGCAGGGAAGAGGACCCGTACCAAGTGGACAGGTCCTCATCCACAGCAGTGGGAGGGGTTGGTAGGCTTGCCCCAGGAGCCTTGCATCAATGAGGAAAAAAGACAACAAACATGATTATGATGATTATGTATTAAAGTGAAACAGTAGGATTGGAAGAAGTCCTACATTTGGATAAAACTAACTCTTGAATCAAGTACACTATTCAAGGGTTCAGCTGTCTAAATTTTATGGTAAAATTTTAGTACTTTTTAAACAATTACCATCATTGTAATTACTCATCATCAATAGTACTAGTTGTCAATATGTGCTCTCTTGCACCTCGTAAAGAGATAGAAAAAAAACAGAACTCTTTTGTTTCTTCTTTTATTCAATTTTCAGCTTTCATACATTCTTTCTTCAAACAAGTATCACTCTCATCAGTTTTCCACACACTTGGCATTATTGTTAAGTATCTTGAATGATCTGCATTTACCTGGTATTCTGCTATACACTGTAGACACATGTCGAGCAGGGCGATACACAAACATAGTACTGATTCACTTATGTTCTTGTCTTGAGTTGCCTGGCGGGATAAAAAAAATTATAAATGTTTTAAATACAAAAATAGTTTTTTTTTAAACTGGTGTTTGTTATCCCATTGATGATGAGAGATATCTCAGTTTGAGGTTTGTGGAGAAAGCTAGTTATAGCAAAATCAAACCATTTTCAATGGGTTCACTCCCCCCAAAATTATGAGATTTCTTCACATGAAATAAATAAGACTGGAGATGCACATTATCTGGTTTGAGTTTTTAGTGAGAATCTATATTTCTTTGATAGTTTTTGTTTCTTGGTTTTCTGTTCTTTAAACTAAATTTTTTCATTACAATTGTAATTATTTTTACATATTATTTTTTCCCTGAAAATTTATCACTATGATCAAAGAATTTAGGTCACATTTTCAATATTCTCGGCCTTCTGTTTGGAATCAATTTCCAGATATAAGTTATTATTGCAATGGTAGAAATTATTAAAGAATGTTTTAATTAGCCTTTCATGATACAATTACTAAATGCATTTTGAGTTACTGTGAAAAAAAATCATAGGCTTACTCGGGTGGGGATTGAACCCACGACCTCCTGGTTACTATTCAGGAGTCATACCACAACACCATCAAGATTGCAAAATGGCTAGCAGGTGTATTAGGTTCTAATCTACCATACAACAGACAACTGATCATTGTTATGGATGATTTATTATTGCATCAGTAGAATATTATAAAAGAATGTTTTAATTTGCCTTCACGACACAATTAATCACTAAACTAAATGCAATTTCATGATACTTGGCACATGATGCCAATCTTATCTTTTGCTCTTCTGCACATCATGAAGAAAATATTTTGTTTCAATTTCCAGATTGCGAATTCAAGTCATACTCTTAAGATCCCCCATTGTGTCAGTCGGCTGAATTATAACTGAGCAAACAATACCCTCTCTGGTCACTAATCCTTATGGCAGCACTGGCAGTGTTGTGTAAACATTTATCTCCAGAAATCAGGCTAGGATATCGGCATGGGGGGGGGGTCTTGTTTCCTCACTCTGGAGGGCAATTAAACCGATCAAAATGGTGGAATTACCTCATTAAAGCAGTGGCGAACTACAGTTTGTTTTCTGAGTGCCATGTTTTGATGACTATTCATACTCCGAATGTTTTTAGCAAAGCATTTTCGTAATGTTAGGGCAAGAATGTACTCTTGGACTCACTTTATAAATGATGGAGAAGATAGCGGAGTGAAGGGTCCTGCAGTGTAGCAGTCTCCGCACCCCCTGGTATACTGGCTTGATGGGTTTCAGGGGCTGGTAGGGTGGCCAGGGATTGGTAGACCCCTTGTAACGTCCAGACTGCTTCATGCTGCCATGAACATAAACAAAGACACAATTTTTATACAAATATGTAAAGTTATATATGTGGGTGGTGAGTATATCTGCGTTATGCTGCTGCATCACAGCTGTATACCATCAAGTATGACAGGTTACTGGTAGTAACAATGTATTTGTATAAATCTTCAAGACTAAAAGCATGGTGGGGGAGGGGGGTCTATTTCTTGACAGTCAAAAGGCAGAAATATATCTGACACACCAAGCTGTGGTGTTGATTCAAGGCTAGTCATCTCTGATATGTAAAAAAAAATAGTTGCCTTTCCAGAAAGGGTGTGTACAAGTCACTGAATAGTACTTACTATTGAAAATGTTCATATCACTACCATTATTCCATTTAAATCATGAGAAGAGGCTGTCTTGAGCTTTACTGAACATTCAAGGGAAATGGCAAAATTGGAAGTAGTCCTCAATTTAGGATAGAATGCTTCCAGAATCAAGTATAATTTCCGTAAAGTTTCTGCAATCACTAATTTACCCATTTTGAATTAATCTACAGCCCTTATAGAGATTGATCCCATACAAAGCTACAAAACATTTCAACTGTCATATTATTTTCTGGTAATAACTGTACAACAAAAAGGAAATGTATGACTACGAAATTTTCATAGCAGAAACTTTTAACAGTATACTTGATTCCAGGAGCATTATGTCCTGAATTGAGGACTATTTCCGATCTTGCCACTTCCCTTTATTATACATGTAGTGAAATTGAACTTTTAAAGCAGCACATCAAACATTTTGAAATTTATCCAACTATCACTGTCTTATACCCTGTTCACACTAGCGAAACCGCTTCGTCCGACGAAGACTGAACAAAGATTTGAGATGAAATTTATCAGATGTTGACGCATGGCGTTTCGTTTGACATAGATTAAAATTGCTTCGTTCGACGAAGCTAAAGAGGTTCTTTCGATTAAGTGATTCCTTACTTTGACAAAGCAACTTTGTAATGGGTATGCACGCTTTGTTCAATTAACCAAAGTGATCCGTAATGAATGACCTGCTCGGTCCAATTTCCGGTTGAAGTTCTTCATCACCAAGCAACCGTCATTGCAGACATTCCACGGGTCAACTGCATCTGCTGATTACTGCACACGCATTGACACTCTAAATTCGATCTTGATTCAAAGTACTCTGATGTGGACAGAAATGTATCTTCATTCGATCTGTGTTAAGCGAAATGTGGACGCACGCTCAATTAACTAAGAAAGATTAGCTAATGTTCGGCGAGGGAAAATATAATCTAGTGTGAACGGGGTCTTACTTGTCTGTGTATCGGTCCATAGCACCCTGAAAGTCTTTTCGTTGCATTGAGCGTAACATGGTCCTGAGGGGGTCAAAGTCGTTTTGCCACACCGACGATTTGGGAGAGTATTGGCCCTGTTGTACGCCATCCATATCAGTCAGAGGGTCTCTGTAATCAGCAACCTGGTGATAGGGTGGCAGGTGGATGGTAAACAAAACAGGCAAAAGTTAAGCAGTATAGTGAAAATCAATAACTTTCATCCTTGCAGTAAAAATAACTTAGCATGTTTTTTGTTTTCAATATGGAATAGTGGGTTCTGCTGCAGACCCGAGAGGGTGTTATCACCGATATCTACAAAGGCGAATTTCCCATGTTTAATTGAGCATTATGTGCTTTAGTCATATTGTACTCAGCTACGTAGATGCTTATGGAATAACCAAAGAAAAGTAAAGCTAACTGGTTCCCAGGTAAAACCCTGGCAAGCCCCTAAATTTTGATACAATGCCTTCACAACCAAAAGGAATTGCACAGAATGACGACTCACAAGATTCTAAAATTTACACAAAAGGACTTTATTTTGTTTCCATTTGCCAGGAATTTGGGGAAATTTCCCACCTTTTGGACAAAACTCAGAAATATCCAGAAATGTGGTATCTCTGGTTAGGTGGCAATGAATATGATATTAATTTTGATAACCAAAAACTACCTGGTTTGCACACAAGGTTTAACCAAATGTACATGATCGCACCGCAAAACTTACTGAAGGATTTACCCAGTTCTGAAAAAAAAAACTGATACAGTACTACACCTTACCTCTTTGAAAATGTCATTACATTGTGTGAATATTTACCAAAAAGCACCTGGTTTGTGAACAAGTTTAACAAGTGAAAATAATCAAATTGATACAGCATTACACCTTACCTCTTTCAACATGTCATCAAAGTTACTGTGGGGGTTGATCAGACCTGTCTTCTCTGGGATGTAATAGTACCATGTTAAGGACCACAATAATGCTAACCCCAATAATGATAACTCCACATATTCAAGCAATATGTCAGCGGTGTTTAAGAGTCATGGATTTTAGAGGGCTAAAGTAATCCAATGAATCCTTATTAAATGAACAAGAAAGGCCAACTCATTGTTTAAATGTGGACCAGGCTTTTGTTAAGTCTGATATACAGTCCAAAATAATTTTAATACCCCCCCCCCAAAAAAAAAAATAAATAAAACATCAGTCCTTTGTAAAACATGTCATAATATTGCAACAACAACAAAAAAGATTCATTTGATATTTTTGCAGTGATGGCAAGAGCTCTTCAACTGTGAAATCTTGTGACAGTCTTTTATCAAGTCACACAGAGCCATGACACCAATGATAAAACAAATAAGGCAACCAATATACTTGTGCATTACTGAGAAATTATTTACATCAAAATGATAGAATACTTCTTTTATGTTTGTTGTAGGGATATGCTTTCATTTTATCTATCCTGTTTTGTCTTGTAAGCACCATAATACACTGCCATTATGTCTGTGTATATTCTTGTATTTTGTTGTATTTGTGTAACTGTAAGCACTTTGAATCTATACTGAAAAGGTGCTGTATAAATATTGGATATTATTATCTAAATGGGGGGTTTCAAGCGCCGTGATATTATCGCGTATCCCGCGCGCAAAGGAATGCGCGTATACGCGCTACCGTGAGACGCGTACGATATCGAAAATATCATACGTGGTCGAAAAAATATCAGATACATCCGGGTACTTTTGTATTAGTTTACGAGTTAATTAAGCTTTCCACCCGTGTTTTCCACACAAATAATGTATTAAAAAAAATCACCGTATATAGGCCTTTTGTTCTTTTGTATAATGTGCTGGCTTAATTTACTAAATTATAGAGGAAGATGTGATTTCTGTTGAATACGAAGAATAAATCAGAGCGGGCAGTGGTTGCCATTGAAAGACTCGATGATTTGTACAGAATTTTATCAAATTTTAGTTTTGATAATTTTCTAGTGTTTAGATAATAATGATAATATTGGATGGCTTATTTTCGGTGGACACAGAAAATATTGTACTCCTTATGAAAATATCGGACGAGTCGTAGACGAGTCCGATATTTGTCACAAGTCGTACAATATTTTCTTGTGTCCACCTCAAAGCCATCCAATATTATATAAATATTAGATGGCTAGTACAGTTACGAAGATGTGATTGGTCCACAGCTCGTCACATGATACGCTTTGCTAGGATCGCAAATGTTATATTTTCACAGCTCGTTATATTTTCCCAGCTGAATATATTTTTCGAATGTCGAGCGCCCTCGACCCATGTGTGTGTGTGTGTTGGCTATGGAGAAAGCTTCACCGTGCGACGCAAACCGCTGAAAGTGCCTTTTCCCCTTAAAAATTGACATAATTAGTCAAACTGATATTTATCTTCCATATGGAAATAGAGAAAAAGTAACTGTCTTTCAGATTCATACAATTTTACTGGCAGGCAGGAATGATTTGGTGTCATTTTTTAACATTTGTCCATAATTTTCGGCCATCGGCGTAACTTTCAGCCAACACTTGAGACGCGCGTGACGTCACTACGTGTTATGTAATCGATAGTGCAATCGGTATCATCTGCTAAACTGAGCTTCGTGACGATTTTCTTTCTTCAACGTTGACACCAAACTTAAAATTGCCCACTATAAACGTAATCAAAGCCATCTAATATAACAAATATTAACTGGTAGGGGGTGTAATGTAACAATCTTTGGATATAAAAATATAACTCCCTGACGCTCCAAGGAATGTTATATTACACCCCGTACTAGTCAATATCTGTATACTATTATTATATATCTGTCACAAATATTAAGTCCAAACATTAGTATGATTAAAAGGATATCTTGTCTTGAAGTTGACTATGGGTGCGATCCTGCATGCACAGCAGTGACACCATTTCCTCTCTCAGTACCTCCACATCAGACATACCTGCAATAACAAACAAGACTTTATATATATTATCTGAATAACAATAATACAATACAGCCATTTATATATGTGATTTACACAGTCAAACCTGTCTTTGTTGTCACAAGTAGAGAAGGGCTATGGCATGCTGAACTGAACTGAATCATCCCTTAAAATGTACCTTAGGTTATTCACCAGTTTGTGTCTTTAACTAGGTCTCAAGTGATAAAACTTACCCAGATGAGTTCTATTGCTGACAAGCATCGCTATGTGTAGAAGGGCTCCCTCTATCATTGGCATGATGCGATCTGGCTCCAGTAGACTCGCTGGCCGACTGGGATCCAGGGACAACCATTCTAGAACTTGGAATCTATAAAGGAAATCAACATGAAACAAGATATTCATCTGTTGTTATCAGGGTTGTCACCAGCCAAAATTTAGGCCAGCTAAATTTGACAATAATTTGAATCAAAATAATGAATCAAGTTGCAATAGTGGCATTTTATAGCTGTTTTGAAGAACAGACAGGTCAATTTAGCATTCTAGTGCCAAATTCCCTTGAGGGCTGGCTAATTTGTCAAATAGTTGCTTACTTCTGACCAGCACTGGCCAGGGTAGTGACAGCCCTGGTTGTCGTTATATTTTAAACAACTACCATCAGTATTTGCTGACAAGTAAGTTTGTTGGACAATATTTTACAGGTTCGATTTCTATCAGGGTCATATTTTCATTTAGTCCTGGTATATTCACACTTGTTTCTCTTCAAGTTAACAAATTCAAGACAAATCCTTCCAGCCTAGATATACACTCAAGTTAGTGGTATACATTGGTGTATATTTCAACTTGTTTGTTTACTGAGGCAATCCTTAGTGCTCCCAATCATGTCATTACTCTTTAACCCTAATCTCGGCTGTCGATCGGCACGCACGTTACCCATCACGTAATCTACAAGACTGTATAGTTAATTACCAGGAATCAATTTCATATCAATTAATTATGCTAATTTATGCATAAAATCATAATTAAGCTGTATATCACTAATTAAAGCTCCAACACTGCTAATTTTTGTGTCTGGACACTCTTTTTAGCATTCTTAACAAGTTTACTTGAAAAAAATCCGGAATCAAAATTGATTTCCTATGTATTTTATTGTTTTTTCAAATTTCTTATGTATTTCTTTGTTTTTTCAACCTTTTGTTTTCTATTGTCTTTTTGCTGAAATTTGTCGGGGACACTTTTGCGGTCATAAACAGCACAAAATTAATCAATTTTAACCACTAAAAGTAAAAATAATCATACATTTATGAATTTTGGCTGAAAACACAATTTGTATTGGAAATGTACACAAAATCACGTTTTTGAGCGATTTTTGGGGTGACATGCAAGTACAAAATGTTACGTAACTTGGGAACCGCGTACCCGGACATCGCAAATTTGGTCTCAAAAGATGCGCGACATTCGACAGAACAAAGTCATGAAACCTTGTGGCAACTGTTTAGCGCGTCGCAGACATTTTGCGCGAAACGTCGGGGGGGGGGGGCAGATTCCGCCCCCCCAAGCCTTTTTAGGGTTAAGAGTTAAACATTAGGAAACAACATCAAACCTAAGACAATATATACATATTGAATGACATACTGTGACCTCTGAATCTGAACAAAACACCTCAGTGTGTACATTGTCTAGAACAAAATGATGGGTCCCCTTCCAACCCCTCCCCCAAGACTTTACTAACTTACCTGTCCAGTATAGTCTTCACAACAAAGTCTGGATCAAGAATGGAGGCACAAACCTGCAACACAAAAACATGGGATAATAATTTTGAAGTTGACTTTCATGAAATCAATTACCACAGTCCACATGTAAGGTAATATGTTTTCTTTTACTAAATGTGACAATTTATTGAACAATACACAAGAAAAAGCATACTGTGCATTTACAAACTCATAAAAAATGAAATGAGTACAATATGATTAAATCAGTAGTGACTTATTTTATGAAAACTAAATGGATAAATAAGTCACAAATGTCAATATAAGTATATATCATAAATTTATTTTTTTTAAATTAACATTAACATAGAATAATCAGTAAAAGATTTCACTTATCATTGGTGTAAGAGACAAATGTAGTTTTATTAAAGGAAAGGGATATGATTGAAGAAAGTAAACCAAAAGCCTCAAAAACAAAATGAAATGAAACATATACCAATTTATCCACTGGCTAGAGTGTAAATTCAGGCTGGAAGAATTTACTTAATACACAGAAACAAGTAGTCATTTATCAGTATTAAATTGAAGTATGACCCTGAAAGAAATAGATTCCAAAGAAAGCAACACAACAAATTTGACTGTCATAGCAATTTCTGATAGTTATAGTAGAATAAGGAAATGTTTGATTGTGAAATTTTCACAGCAGAAATCGTATAACAGTTCACTTGATTCTAGTAACATTGTATCCTACATTGAGGACTGCTTCCAACCATGTCATTTCCCTTCAAACATATTACACAGTTTACTCTTCATGTGAAGAGCATCAATCAATTTAACTTACATTTCAATCAAATGAATCTCACCTGAAGAAAGTACAGGTCCAAATCACCCATGGATGCACAGAAGTGGCACTGCAGGTAGGTCATGGCCTGGCACTTCATCTGAACTCCATTACGAACCCACATCCCACAGAAGATCTCACTCAGCTTGGCCTGGTGGAGGGAGAAAGAGGGAGGAGGAGTGGAGAGGGAGGAGGAGTGGAGAAGGAGGAGAGCAGGAGCAGGAGCAGGAGGGGGAAGGAGGAGTAAGAGTAGGAGGAGGAGGACGGAGAGGAAGAGGGGGAAAATGAAGAGAAGAAGACAAGAAGAGGAGGAGGAGGAGAAGAAGAGAAGAGGAGAAGGAGAAGAGGAGGAGGAGAAGAGAAGAGGAGAAGGAGAAGAGGAGGAGGAGAAGAGGAAGAAGAGGAGGAGAAGAGGAAGAGGAGGAGGAGAAGAGGAAGAGGAGGAGGAGGAAAAGGAGGAGGAGGAGGAGGAGGAGGAGGAGAAGAGGAAGAGGAGGAGGAGGTGAAGAGGAGAAGTGAAGAGTGAAGAAGGGCCAGCAGATGAAGAGGAACATGGTTGCAGAGTACGAGAAAAGGAAGAGATGAGGAAGAGAAGACAGTAGGATAACAAGAAAACAGGATGAGAGAAAGGAACAGTAGAAGGAAGAGTATGAAGAAGAGAAGTGAGAGGAGGAGGATGAAGAAGACAAGTGAGAGGAGGAGGATGAAGAAGAGAAAGGGGAGGAAGAGGAGAAAGAGGAGGAAGGGAAGAGAGAGTGTATTTGAAACAGAAACAAGGAACAAATTAAAGTATGTTCTCTTTCTATATGACAATATCAACAACCACCACAAAATCTAATAATCTACAATGTTTTGCCAAATATCACTGACAGCAACAATCACAAGTTGAACAGTGCTATTGTCTCAAAGTGAAAGAAATTTGGTTATCATTCTTTTTTTCAATTAAATTTAAATTCTTAAACAATTTTCAGTTCTTGTCTATTTCACGTGATCTTCCAATCTACTTCCACCAAAACTCCACCTTGTCTGACCAAGCCATAACCCGGTCCTGAAACATCATCATCATCACTGACAGTTGATGTACATCTGTTCAACAAAAAGATTTGACAATTTACTTGCAGTTTTAAACACAATGTCAAGAACAAATTCTGGACATGCCTGTTACATAAATACAACACGATATATAACTTCCTAGCTTCATATCTGTAAGACAAAACAACTATACTTTTTTTTTAATATACCTGAATTTGAAGAGGGAACATCATCAGTCTCATTAGAAGTTCCTTTTCCAGCTTTATCCTCTCCAAGTCCATGCCTTGTACATTAACAGCCTGTAAAGAAAACAGAGCGAGATAGACAGAGATATCATGATGGGTTGTAATTCCGGACTAGTTGTGTACCCGGACACCACGCATTAAACATTTTACGCACCAGGAACTATCGCACAAAGTTGCAAACAGACAGCCCCGACTGGAGCTTTCATTTTTCCTCTCATAAATCATGATTTTTCATGGAAATTCCAGTATTGGTCATTTGAAAATGAAGTTTTGGATCAATATATCCTGAAA
>JZLH01S0164798.1:47528-60783 GCA_001188425.1 Eucidaris tribuloides
ATAGGTTTTGAAACACTCACCTGTCTATAAATATCATACTTTTCATTTCCCTTGTGTGGTCACTATAGACAAGTTTCACAGTACATCATATATCATTTTTTGGTACACATGTGACCAGATCACAACTAAGTGCTATCATATCCATGTATTCTCAGCTCTACACAAATTTACTTTTAGGAAGATGATTTGATTTCGACAGACCACACATTCTGCAAAGACCTCAGCCCAATATCTTTTACTTAAGGGGGTATATCACTGGCCAAGAGACTAGTTGGCACCTGGACTCTCTGCTGGTTGCAGAGACATCTCTGCCACATCTCCTGGAGACTAGCTAGGTCTTTAGGGAGTCGCAAGAAAATCGAACATATTTAAGTTTTTTAGACTTCTTCCAGTCCCCAGCAAGTCTCGGAGACGTTTCCACAACATAGCAGAGATGTCATGGGGACTAACTTTGGTCATGACTGAGAAAATGTCTCCAGAGACCTGCTAGAGACCAATGGGACTGAGGAGACATCATAGCCATGTCCCTGCAATGGTCCCAACAACTTCTGGGTGAATTTGTTGTCACCTTTTCTGGAGAAGTATCCGAGACTTCACCTCAGTGAGAGTTGCTGCGACTGCCACGATTAATCACTCGCGGCAGTCATGGCGATGTCTCAACGAATGAGATGGGCGATTAGTTCTTCAAGGGTTAAGTGTGACATTATTTATCATTTCTTTCTTACCAGACTCAGGAAGAGAGTGAAGTATCTGAGGAGCGGGAGATGAAAGGAGACCTGAAGTTGATGAAGGTTGCTAGGCAACTTGCAGTCAGCCAGCCAATGACAGAGCTCCTTCAGACACGCCTCTAGCATGGCTAATGTGAATGTTGACGCTTGCTGTAAAAAGGATTTTAAAAGGGATTATATGTGACCTGTCACCACAAAACGCACCATAAGTCGGAAATATGAGAAATTGCCTTTTTCTTACTGTTTTAAAATAGAGACTCTAAGCTTTCAAATGATGTATAATTTGCCTAGGATGGACGAAGCAAACCCATTTAAAACTCTGCTCACAAGTTTGGACTATCACGTAAGCCATTATCAGGAAAGCGGAGAAACACGGCTGCAAAGATAGTGCTCATTCATGCGAAACAGAAGGCCTTTAACAACTCTTCCATAGAAAGCGCGGTAAAACTAGTCACTTTCAAAATGAGAATTGTCGATTGGTAAATCCTTTTTAGCTCTTACAATCATCATCAATGAATAGTTCATAAAAGCAGCTTTGTGGTGATACCCAAATTATTACTGGGGGACTTGACGATGTTGGAAAACAAGCATTTACATTAAGAGTTACATTATGGTTACTCTCGCGATGTGAAGATCAAATTCGGCCAAATTTTCAAGCTCCTGCAATAACGTGGTCGAAGTTCAAATCAAGAAAAATCATACTTCTGAATCACTTCTGGTCCTCAAATTTGGACAGATAAAAGATTAGTGTGTGTACCTTCAGAAAATATCAGAATCCCAGAATCAACTTTTGCAACCCAATTCGACTATTTACTACATTTACACAAAAACTTCCATTGCGACTTATTGATCGATTTGTGGTGACAGGTCACATATAGTTTTCCGTCAATCTGACAATATTTTTCTTATTAACTCTTTGCTCTGTGCATTATGAATAACTAGGCTGCTGGATAATTTTCAGATCCCCCAATCAACAATGCATTGTAAACGAGGGCACTCATGTATGAGTGGCTGTGTACTCGACAGAAAAAAAATGTATTGTTAGTACTGGGGGAAAGGTGTGAATAGATGAAAGAACAGGAAATACATTGTTCTCATACAAATGAACTAGCACTATAATTCCTTGTTTATGCAGTCTGTTGACTCTCTTTGATGGTAGCGAGCCAGCGGTGGTGACAGTGGTCGACCATATCAAGTGAAGGGTTAAACTCTACAACGTAAGTAATCTTCATCTAAACTAACAAAAATCTAATCTTAGCAAATTTATTTTTAAATAATATAAATTTGAAATATCTCCTGTGGAAAATGACATTATTAGATTTTAACACTCATATTACAACCAACCAAATTTTAGTACGGTGAAGCAACACAGTTAATAACACAAATTCACTAACAATGCGTTGAACGGTCATTACCTCATTTTTGCAATGGACTGTCATTTGCCACATGGGGGCAGCACACGCCTCAATCTCCGCTGAGAACGCTGTGGAGTATGTATTGGATTCAAACTCTACATGCTGGTTCAGCTCCCGCACATTCAGATTCATTCCTTGAAAAGAAAAACATACTCAGAGTATTAATAGTCTGCAAGTGAAAGTATCAATCATGCAACAGAAAACTCTTTACAGCATACAAATTTTATGTTATACTATTTAAAAGATTAAAATGTTATTTGGGGGACCAGTTTAATGGTAAATTCCCCTAGAATAAAAAGAAAAATTTTCTGGTAGATTTAGATAAAGATGATAAAATTGAGAAATTTACTTTCTCATGAAAATATTGGACTCCTCTGCGACTCGTCTGTTGTTTATCAAAAGTCGTACAATATTTTCTTGTGTCAAAGCCACCCAATATTACATAAATGTCTCTAAAGCAATGCTGACATACCCATGAAGTAGCGGAGGAACCGCGCCCACAGACTCATCAGGTCTTGGCTGGTGAAGAACTTGGCGGCCACAGACTTGTGTGAGATGATGTTGGTGAGATCACTGATGATGGGCCAGTAGCACTGACCCTTGAGGATCTTGTGGTCGCAGTTGACCACCTGGTGCTTGTTACTGTCCCTCTTCGGTTTGGCTCCTACTCATACAAACAAAAACACAAAACAAAAACAAAAGAAGTGCACTTCTTTTTTAACAAACCTTCTACACAAATCATCATGCTGACAAAGTACTAACAAAGAAATCTATATAGGGACAACGTCAATTGTAGTTATTTCAGCACTAGTGCAAAGAATTGAAAATTCACCGGTGTAAAGGTTAATGATATAATTGGGGTTAGTCCTCAACTTCAGGTAAAATTGTAAAACTATACGTTGGCTGTAACTAGTCTTGGGTGGAGCTGGAACATCTTTAGATTGAGAGGTGTTGACTCTGCTGTGAGCATGTGTGTTTTGGTGTATGATTTTCTTTTTTCATACATTGAGCTATAGGTGATAAGTGTTTCTTTTTGGTTCCTGCCGTGTCTTGTGATCGTGAATGCCTTGAATTTTACATTTACTTTTTAGCTTAAAGGTAAATGACACGATTTGGGGTAGTCCTCAACGTGGGGGTAAGACTATTCTAGAATCAAGTAAACTATGCAAGGATACTACTGTGAACATTTTGTACTAAATAGTTGACTTATTTTCAAATAGCTTCCATCAGTATGCCTTGTGACAGACAAATCTGTTGTGTAGCTTTCTATGGGATTTAAGTTTTCTCGAACCACAATAAAAATACACTGCTGGTATATTCGTGCTTGATTTTCCTGAAGTAAACAATCTCAAGACAAATCCTTCTAGCCAGGAGAGGCACTGCAGCTGGTGTATCTTTAGTATCTTTAGTATCTTTAGTATCTTTCAACCAGTTTGGTTCTAAAGGCATTTTTTCCTTATTCCAATCATGTCACTGCCATTTAAACTGCCAATTCTACCACTATTTATTACAGTTGAAGTGAATTATTCCCATACTATAATGCAAAAATTATACCGCAAATGTAATATAATTTCACCTTGAAACCAACAAAACGGGGCAACTCTGGTGAAGGAGTTTTTCATCAACAAATACCCCAGTATATTTTAATATGAAACTGTGCCACTGACCTGTCATTGGACACGTCATGGCTGTCTTCATGACCTGGTTGAGGGCACACTTTATCAGGATTTCGAGGAGGTGCATCTGGTCCACCATGCGTAGGGCTAGGTCCTCGTTGCTGAACAGCTGTACGCTGATGTGGACGACACGATTGGCCAGCATGTTTGGGGATCGTTCCTCTGCCAGAGACATGGCTATGGAACCATAGTGTTGGACAAAGCAGCGGGTGAAGAGCTCCTACAGAAATAGAAATATCACAAATGAATCAGTAAATTATGCAGTGCGTAATATGTCCCTGCCAAAAGTGTAGATCTGTGGAATGACATGAATGTTAAAATTAGCGTTATTAATTAATTTTGAATAAATTAGCATAATTAACAAATTTCAGAATTCTGTGTAGAAGTTTGGAAGCCCGCACCAAGCCCTATCAGTTAAACCAAACAAAATAAAAATCCGCAATGAAATGTAGAAGTAGCCTTTTTCGTTAATTTTGAAGAAATTAGCATAAATTTGCATAACTAATGAATTTCAAAATTCTGTGTAGAAATTTGGAAGCCCCCACCAAGCCCTATCACATTAACCAAACAGAATCAAAATCTGCTGTGAAATGTAGCAAAAATAGCATTTTAAATGTTTTGATGAAATTTGCAAAATTAATGAATTTCAGAATTCTGTGTAGGAGTTTGGAAGCCCCAACCAAGTCCTAACAGATAAACGGAAACTGAATCAAAATCCCTTGTAAAATGTCAGAGAAGTAGCATTTTCTAACATTTCAAGCACACACAAACACACAGACAAACACACAAACAGACCTACACACAAGTACAAAGCCCGTTTCATAGTCCCCTCGTGAACTTCGTTCGGCAGGGACAATAATTATCACTTTGATTGCTGAGCTACAATACAGGTGGTGTTAGCCAGAAACTGGATTCAGGTTTCATACACTTTTCAAAATTCCCTGACTTTCTACAGCTAAAAACTTAATTTCCATAACCATTTTAACATTTTTAAAGCATGTAAAAATACATCATTGCAATACTGGCAAGCTCCAAAACAAGGATTATTTTAATATATCTTGAATAAATCATTTTCCTTGACTTTCCAGAAGAAATTCCAGAATTTCCACACTCTCCCTGACTTTCCAAAAGAAATTGCAGACTTCCCGACTTTCCCCGACTTTTTGCTTCTGGAAAAAGTATTTTCAAATTCCCTGACCCTTACGAACCCTGTGGATTGTTGTGAGTAACCTTCCAAAAGTGTGATTGTCTTAAAAAATGCAAATGTAGGCACCACAAGAGTCTACTTTACACATTAAGTTTTTACAAGATTTCTTAATTTCAAGAAAATCATCACTTGTACTTGATTCGGTGATGTTTTAAGTTAGATTTATGAGGTATGTAAATAACTGTCTTCTGGGCGAACCAGTCTGCCATCAGTACCCCATTCAGGTTTTAGTTTGGCCAGTCAGTGCACTGTCAGAAGAGTTATCTCTGGTTGTGCAATGTAGCAGCCTAGGTATAAGCCTGTCGTTCCCAAGGGGTTAATACTTTGTTTTGTCATCAAATCTGAATTTAAAGTTAAACCAAGTCTTGCCTTGTAGTCATTCTCCGGCAGCATGTTGAGCAGAAAGGTCACCATCTTTTGCGGGAAACGATAGATGACAGTCCAGAAGAGGAGCTCCTCCAGAAGGGTGCCATGGTTGAGGTTCTTAGTGATACCAGGATGGGTGACACCTGGAAGATAAACACAATGCTGTCATCAGTCAGTCGGAATTGGGTCTGTCTGGAGTGAAGTATCTCAAAGCAAAATGCAGTACTGGTCCAATAACACGGTTTATACATTTCCAAAATTCCCCAACTTTTCATGACTTTCCAGAGCAAAAACCTGTAAATTTCCATGACCATTTCTACATCTACCGTGTAAAAATCATCATCGCAATAATAGCAAGTTCCCAATCAAAGGTCATTTTAAAAATGTCTTGAATAAGTGATTTTCCCCGACTTTCCAGAACAAATTGATGAATTCCCTGACTTTCTGCTTCAAGAAAAAGTATTTTTAAATTCCCTGACTTTCCAGAAATTCTCTGACCTGTATAAACCCTGAATAAGTTCCGGTCAAGGACAAACTGTCAGGCTGCTTGACAGGCTCACAACAAATTTTGAGCAGATTCGTTGCGGAATTTGGACATTTATTATTCCCATGATACATGTAGTTTTCCTCTAGGCCAGTGACAATCTGTGTTTTTGGTTTGTTTATTATTTTGATGCATGATTTCTTGGTCAGTGCAGCAAGAAAAGATGCTTGCAGTTCTTAAGAAATTATTCAAAATGACAAGGATTAATTATCAGACTAAATGTTTAAGTCTCAAGTGCGGGAAGAGAACATAAAAGTTGGATAAAATCATGCCCGGCTGGGTCTGGGTTTGGGTCTGGGTCTGGGTCTGGGTCTGGGTCCTGTTACACAACATCCACTGCTGGGACAATATAAAACCTTGCATCCCAATTTTTGGTGAAAATGCAGTTTTCAGGGTCCCTGTGCTACCCACTATGAAGTTAACAGTGGAATTCCCAGTGGTGTGGGACGAAGGAACTTACCGCCTATTACAACCGCTTGGTCCGGGGATGGTAAGCAATTGAGGGCATGGTAGTACAACTCTTGACTCCTGGTCTTACCTCCATCATGGGTCGTTATATCTGAACAAATTGAATAAGAATATAATTTGTATTAGACAAACAACACACACTTATTTCATGGCATTCACAATATTTTGGAACTAAGAACTTCACAAAGTACCATAATTACTTATCTCTAAAATGTGACTACTATCTGTTTCTCTTTCTTCCCCAGTCTTTGTTACAATCCTATTATAATACTTTCATTCCAACTCAAAAAGAAGTTAAGAACTTTCAGTGTATCGTAAGTGTGGTTTATTTGCAGATGGTCATTTATATGTATTCATAAACAGATTATTACAATTGCATGTGGCACCAAAAACGACCAATAAGTAAAATGTAAGAAAATATTCTGTGAGAATTCAAACTTGGCAAAATAATATGTTCTCATTAAATTAATTTGTAATGTCTTCATGAAGATACTTTTGAACAAAAATGCCAATATTTAACAGTATTCACAATTTGTTACCAATTAGGCCTGGGTCGAATATTGATTTTGATAATCGATTAGTTGACTGGAAAGGTAATCGAATTAATCGAATTATTCGATTAGTCAGAATACAAAAAAAATAACAAGTAACATACGCGAAAACAAGTACATGGGACCAAGGACAAAATGACTGAAAAAATCTGTTAGGTTAGCACACGAAAAGTTGAGAATGAAAAACATAACAGCCCCAAAACGAAGATGGTTGTTTAACCCCCGTGGCACATTAAAAATCCAACATTTGTTGTTTGAATATAGAATTCTTTCATGCATCAACATCGCTACCCACCTTTGCGCGAGCGCGCTGCCATTTTGGTAAGCAAAATATCCGTTTACCCAAGTATCCGCGTATCCACACTGCCATAGTGCGGGAAACGGATACATGGATATTTGGGTAAACGGATATTTTGGTTAACCAGATAGCGACTGTGTACGATAAACTTCCATAGCCGTAGAAGAATCAAGTTTTCGAATGCATGACAGCAATTTTCGGAAAAAGTAATGTCAGCAAAGGAAAGAATGTATAAAAATTGACGGTATTTTGACATTTCTGTTTTTCAAAACCGACATTTCAACTCTTCTTTTGGCGTCGGCAAAAAAATATTTCCTCAGCGATGCCGCAGGGATGGTAGCGATGCGCGAATTTACGTGTCGCCATTTGGAAATCCATGTTCTTGATCGTTATTTTCCATTTAAAAAATGATATATTTGGGTTCTGATCATGCTAAAAATGTTTTCTTTACTTGAATATTGATATCTAAATTATTTTTTTTAAATATTTGTAAACAATCAAGTTACTGCATTTGAGTTTCAGCTAAGGCATTTAGTCTATTCGTCACCCGACGATTAATCGATTCATTTTAAAGTCGCATTCGAATACCAATCGGCAAAAAGGTAATCGATTAATTCGATTAATCAATTTTTTGTCCCAGGCCTATTACCAATTATATGTTACCTGCAATCAGATTTGAGTAGAGATCTTTATCCATGAGTGTCTGAGTGAGCACACGGCGCATTGCCCCGCCCATTTTGCATAGGTCGTGCAGCAGATCCAGGAACGAGTCCGCTTCTCGCATCGCCGAAAGGAAGATATCGCCAGATCGTAGATATTGGCTGGCTGCAGTTTGGAAAGAAATGTAACAAATGCGGTGATTCCAGAATTAGAATGAACGAGATGGGATGAAAAATCACTACAAGTATTGCTATTTTGCACAATGAAAAAGATGAAATATATGACTAGTTAACAAAATTGCCAGGCCCTAAATTCAGGCTTATAAGGTCTGAAAATTGGCACTCTTTGTATATGGCATAAACCTATTCATCATATGGTTTGCCTCAGTGTAACAGGCTTTCAAGCAGACCCAGATGGGATAAAAAAAAGAAGTAGAAGTAGGATTGGAATTTTGTTACTCAAGGTAGAACTCACATGTCCCATGATAGTTACGGGCACAGGGTTTAAATACCAGTATGGTAATTATAATAATAATAATAATAATAATAATAATAATAATAATAATAATAATAATAATAATAATGTCTGATATACCAAGCCACTTCAGTCAAATAGACAGCTCTACCACCAGTCCATGTATAATATAAATGTTCTTACTACCTTTCTCTGTTTTAAAATGCCAAGTGCCTGTTTAGAATGCAGAAAGTACCATTTTCAAAACTCTTTCTTATGACCCAGCCTGGGCCCGACCCTGCGACCTTCCTATCGTGAGGCAGACACTCCAACCACTATGCCATCATGCCGGTATGGGTTAAGTTACTTGTAGATTCCAACGTACCTGGTAAGTAGTTAAGCCTCATGTGTAGAAGAAGTCGTGACAAGAGTGAAGGGATGACCTCCTTTGCCATCAACAGGAGACTTGGGGGTGGTTCCTTGGCATTTGGGTGATCCACGCCATGTTGCTTGCAAAAACTGATTGATAAAATGTGAGAGCATGATGGTGGTCAGTTAGCATAGGATGCGGTAAATACTCTACACAGTGGCATACCTGGTGCACATTGTCAGGGGAGGCAATTCTTTTTTTTTTTGCAGCGGTCCGCTGCCACACTCCGAAAGTCCCGTAAGACCCGAACAAGCTGATGAGTGGGAGAGTGGGGGTAGTGACGAAAAATTTTTCATTCCAAATCTAAGATCACAAATTTTTCTCGGTCAGCCTAGCTGCCAAAAAGTCGCTGGGGGGGGGGCTCAAATTTCTTGGGTCACATTTTTCTGCACGGGGAGGGTTCCTTTTGGTACATGGTCTCTCTCCCAAATCAGCTGACAAGCAAAAGAAAAGGGTCCCTTCCTCCTTGTCTGGGGTGGCACTCTGCCCCCCCGAGGTACGCTAGTGACTCTACATCTCCATTAATCATTATCATCACCATCATCATCATTCATTATTGTTTATACATCAATCAAAAATATTCAGTTGTTGCATCATCATCATCATCATATGCCTATCTCTGTTAGGAAGAATAGTGCACAGTTGGAGAAGACAAAAGATTGCCCTTTTTGACAGAGTAAATAGAATGTTCTTACTTTTATCATTATCTTTTAGCAATAACAGTATGATTGTTATCAATATTATTATTATGCATAACACTTACATTTGAAAGAATTTTAAACACTGGATTTGTAGCAGGATTTCAGACATACGGATGGTCTACATACATGTATGTGTGCAATGATTGACCAAATGTGTCTTTTCCAGACGATTAAATCAAATAAAGTTTCTACAAAACAGAATTTCAAATAGAAGGTAGCTTAATTGGTAACAACTTATTCATTTCGTGCATGTCACCTTAATCCGAAAAACTTACCCGTCTGGTCTCATAACGCTGCTGTCACCACAATCACAGGCACCTCCTGCCAAACTCCGGAACATGTTGAAATCGTGACCCTCGTGGTCACCGCCATGGAAACATTCCGCGCAGATGGACATGCAAGGCGTGATGCCGCACGTCCGACAGCGGTACGCGACGAAGTTGGCCGTCCAGACCAATCCGCAGGTCGTGG
Source organism: Eucidaris tribuloides (assembly GCA_001188425.1). Taxonomy (NCBI): domain Eukaryota; kingdom Metazoa; phylum Echinodermata; class Echinoidea; order Cidaroida; family Cidaridae; genus Eucidaris; species Eucidaris tribuloides. The sequence goes on from JZLH01S0164798.1 coordinate 57,497, forward strand.
CATCGTCAAACTCCCGAACATCTCCCGAGAACTCCTGGAACGGCCTTCCGCCGGATATGAGATAGCGGAACCACTCCAAGTGGTCCACGTCGTCTAGGGGTTTCTCCGTGTCGGTCAGCAGACTTAGTAGCTCTGCGAATTCCTTACGGCTGGTTTCTCGTCTCAGCTCTCGGTGCGTGGGTAGCAGCTCTCTGCGCAGATCCCGCTGGAGTCGCGCAGCAGCCTGTTGTTTCGTCTCTCCGGGACGGCGAAATTTGTCAGCCATATCCATCGCCATACTCCGTTGTTGGTTTCTTCCAGTTTTCAGCAAGCTAATGTGGACTGGATATCAGCTCCTGCTATAAACCCATAGTACTCGCTTTGTGTATATTCGTAAGTGGCAGGATGTGACTTACCACTTTCATTTACTGTTGGGAGAAAGAGAAAACATGAAACTGCATAAACTGCATTTGCATATGTTAGTACCCTTACTTATGAACGCTAACTGCATGTCGAGTAATAATGTTATACAGTCAAACCTATCCTAGCAGCCACCTCTCTATAAGCAGCCAACCTGTCTGTGGTCACTGAAATGATTCCCCTGGAGACGGATCATGTGTTACAGAACCAATCTATAGCATCCACGTTACATATGTTTGATTCCCTTGGGTGGCCACTATAGACGGGTTTCACTGTACTTCATAGTATTTGGTTGTTGGCTGCTCCTAAAGACTATTGCTGGAATTCAAGCTGAAAGTATCAAAGGGTGGACATTAAGAAGACACTGAAGAAGCACTTCCTTACATTTTGTTGCATGTTTATGAATGTTCACTCAACTTCATTTAGAGTGGCTGTTCTACCCTTTCTCAGAAATATGCACCCACCTGCTGAATCCACTATGATAGAATCAGTTTTTACTTGCACTAGTGCACATACTCATGTTTTATTGTTAAATAAGTGAGCCACCTGTACACCACGACACGTTCTAATGGCACTCCGCATTTGTTCATCCCAGTATAGCTTTGGATATGAGCTGCATCAAGGGATAATAACATTAAGTATCAAGTAGCAAGTATGTCTGATTCACAGGTGAACAATTAGCAAAACTTGTAATTGGCTGCACAACTATTACAGTGGCTAGCACACACACTTTTTCCTTCTACAATCACAGACTTGAGGTATCTATGCCTGAGCCTACATGAACTCGGACCTACAATGTAGATCCAATTTCCACTGAAGCAAGCCCTCTATTGGCAATCCTGGGTTTTAGCCGCTAACAAGTAGGTAGTTAGTGCCATGCTCGCAGGGGTGGGTTTTAGTGGTCTAATTACAAGTTGCTAACTTTCATGACACAGGCATGACAGGGGCCGGGGGCACTTTGCAGTTTATTCCGTCAGTATGGAATCAACTGCAAACTTCCTGAAAAGAAGTTTGCAACCTAGTAAAATAATTGCAGAATACCCCTTCAAGAGCACCCATAGAACTATGGGGTAGTAACAGATGCTATACTACCCAGGGGCGTAGATCCATGTTTCGGAATTTGGGGGCAAAAGTGAAAAAATGTTAAAAATTTTCGGTGTGCTATGTGTGACAAATTGTAAAAAAGAATTTTTGTGCGCAAAGAGCCACGAAAAATTGACAATTTTGTATGTTTAATGGTTTTATAGTGCTTTCCAATGCTTTTTAAAACATATATTTGCATTGCATATAAGTGTTGCACGATTTCAGCATTTTAGAGAGTCGACAAGTCGCCCACCAATAGTCGCGACTCCGACTATTAGTCGACTATCGGTGTTCAACGTCATTGTGTTCAAGATTGGTGGTGTGGTGTGCATGGGTGTCGCAGTCGGAGTCGCACGTATACGGCAACATATAGCATTGCACGATTATAGGCTGATCCAAGTACATTTTGGCAGTTCTGTTTGATTTGCGATCGAAGAGAGATAGGGGATTCATAAATGATTGGTAGTTCTGTTCAATTTTTACGTCTTTTGACTCAGTTTTTAATACAAATTAAAGCTGATGAAAAAAGTCGAACTTATTGCGGCTTCGCGATCAGTCGGAGTCGCGACTTCCGTGTAGGCAGTCGCGACTATGACTTTTTGCGACTTAGTCGTGCAACACTATTGCATCTTATGAATTTTTCAAGTTGTCAAAATTATTGGGGGGGCAAATCGATATGTTTGCCCCCCCCCCATATTTTTATCGGTGGGGTGATCGCCCCCCCCCCCCCAGGGTCGACGCCTCTGATACTACCCCATAGCCTAGGCATAGCTCAGCAATTGTTGTCCTTCAAGTCATGGCTCATCATAGACCAATGGAATCTGTCTCCTTTATATTCAGGGGCTTCTCATTTAAACAATGTTGACATCATTGGTCACAGGAGACTGATGTAGAGTCTATGTATATTCCGTGTTCGTGCGACGCTTTCCGCGATTTCCTCTCCACCCGGCACCCGTACTTCCGAAGATCCAACTTGACTCAGCTCAGCTGCCGTGACGCTAACGTTACAAACTGAATCGATACAATCATACGACACACGTGCAATGCAACTTGATCGCTTCGGTAATGCATACACACCTCGGCTGGCTGCAGGGCGCTGCTAGGCCTAGGGCAGGCAACGGCTCGGGGTTTGCACTACTACTACTAGATCTGTTAGATCTAGATGTGTCTACACATAGCTTTGGCACCAGCGAACGAATCAACTGTGCGGTTCGGAGGAACACTTTTCGGCGAGTTTTTCACGTTTTTCATTATTTTGACGATGAAATAAAGATGCATGATACGCATGACTGACATAGGCTAGCTTACGCTAGTGGGAGTAATTTCTTACTTGTACGTGAGATAAATCGTGTGAAATCGGACATTTTCCGTCTGTTCGTTGGCCCCCAAAAGCGGGGAGTCCACAGGGCTTAGATCTAGTTACTAAGTAAGTTACAGATCTCCGGTATTGCGGAGGTGTCATACTACATGAAGCATTCCGGCTGTGTATAGAGGAGGTTACTAAGTACCGGTAAATGTAAAATGTCCGTCCAAATCATCCGTTAAATCCTCTGAATAACGACCAGCTCGATACACAGGTCTAACGTTAGTTATGCGTGAATGGGATGGGACACAGTTCCAAAATTCCGGCACAAAAATTTGGAATTTTTTAAAGAAACGAAACTGTTTTGAACCTAACCATTATGTGGATTTATTCATTAAAGCTAAAATATTTCACAAAGGTTCTATTCAAACATGCAATTTTTGGCCTTATAACAAGTTCTAACGTTATAAGAATCGTACACGGAATCTCAACTTGCTATCCC